>JAQGBJ010000689.1:0-34441 GCA_034698345.1 Sphaeridia pumilis | reverse complement strand
AGAAACAAAAGCAAAAAGAACCTCGAGTTGGACTTTTGAGGTTGCTTTTATACCCCTGGAGAAACTGACAAAAGTGAAGAGAATTGCAACAGCAATTCTCATCCTAACCTTGAATATTTGCAAACGCTTCTAAAACATTTCCCCTAGTTCTTATCACTCTAATCAGAATAAAGCTATTAGAATTAAAGGTACATGAAATATGAACCTCACAGTTTTATTTGAAAAGATTCACTCAGTTTGTTCAAAGTCTTCCAACCTGTCAGAGTTAGAACGAGTTTAATTTGAGCTGCAATGTGCGGGCTATCTAGCGTTCGGTGAGGTATGGTTTCGGTCAACTCTATGCTCTTCTCTCGGTTCCCATAGCGCGCGAAAAAGTAAACATAAAACAGCTGACTGTTGTCAGTCATATAGTCAGACGCGACTCACTCACGTCAAGTGACAGTCTCTCTTCTTAAAACCATTAGTTTTACATGTTTTCTGTGGTACTTTTGATTTTGCAAAATTAAGTTCAAATCCACCTTCATGTAGCAATAAATTTTCTATCAAAACAAACAGTAACAGTATTCCGTCATAGTTCAAAATAAAACCAAATTTTTTTCTTGAACTGATTTACTCAGAGAACTCGAATCAAAAGTTAAATATTGAGCTGTGATAGCAACAGTAATTAAGAACTTTTGTAATTTCTATAAAGTATGAAGTACAATCAATAATAGATTTACTTCTACCGCCAATTTTCAAAATTGTAAACAAATTGTAAACATGGGCAGGAAACTCGTATTGGCGGCTGTAGCCGCAGTAGCCCTTGGAGCAATCATTCACAAGTTGTTCTTTGAGGATAGGCCAAGTGGTGATATAATTAAAGTTAGGAGTGGAAAACTACAAGGTACAACCGGAAGTTCAAGAGAAGGTCGGATTTATTCCAAGTTTTTGGGCATTCCGTATGCTAAAGCGCCAATCGGGGAGTTGAGGTTTGAGGTGAGTTTGAACTTGGACTTTTGTATTCTGACTGAAGCATGTGATTAATTGATGATTTGTTTACATTTGTAGTCTCCTCAACCAGCTGATTCATGGGAAGGCGTATTGGACGCGAGCAGGTATCGATCCGAATGTCCTCAATTCGAGTTTCTGACCAGAGCTCTGACGGGGAATGAGGTAAGTAATTTTCTCAATTGTTTATCGATCTGATCCGTGTATTGATTGCGAATGTAGGAAGCAAATATCATAGCTTTTGTTTGTATTCTTAGGACTGCCTCTTTCTGAACGTCTTCACACCGAAAACAAGCTTCAAGTCGGAAGAATCTAGTCTAATGCCTGTAATGGTCTTTATTCATGGCGGGTATTATGAACACGGAGGCGGGGATTTGTACAAACCTACGTACTTTATGGATGAAGATGTTGTGATTGTTACTTTGAACTACCGGCTTCATGTTCTAGGTATGATTTATTTTTGATAACCTAACCTAACCTAACCTGCCCTGCTTAACCTAGATTTTGATTTTGTCTAGGTTTTCTGAGCACTGGAGATGAAGTGGTGCCTGGAAACATGGGTTTGAAGGACCAAACTCTTGCTTTGAAGTGGGTTCGAGAGAACATCAGAGCCTTTGGAGGGAATCCGAACCAGGTTACTGTTTTCGGAGAGTCTGCTGGGTGAGTAAAGTAAACTAGGCTCAGGTTAGGTTATACCTGGCCTAACCTAACCTAGCGTTGTTAATACAAATACAAAACTGATTTCTTGCAGATCGGCTTCCGTCCACCTCCTCATGATGTCGCCACTGTCGCAAGGCCTCTTCAGTAGAGCCATCAGCCAAAGCGGCTCTGCCTTCTCCCACTGGGCAATGTTTGACGATCCCGAAAGCCAAATCAGAGCTTACGCCAAGCGAACCAACTGTGATAGTTCATCGATGAAGAAGATAGTCGAGTGCCTGCGGGGTTTGGATATCACAGTTCTTATGGAAGCACTTTCAAGGGTTAGGCTCTTAAATTATAGCTTACTGTCTAAAGTCATTGGTTCAAAATCAACTTTTGATGGTTTTGCAGAGCTCTGAACGACACAAGATCGATGTATTCGTGCCAGTGGTTGAAAAACCGGTGGACGAAGGTACCTTCCTGCCGGATACACCTGAAAACATGTACGCTTCTGGGCGTGTTGGGCGGATACCATGGTTGACTGGTGTCAACAGTTTGGAAGGTCTTTTGTTTAGTGTTGGTGAGTTGTCAAGTTCTTGCTCTGGTTTGGTTAGGTTAGTTAATAGAATATGATTTGACTTGAGGTATCTTGATTCTTGCAGCCTTCCAAAACAACCGTACAATGGCCGAAAGAGTCAAACAAGACTGGAGCATCTTTGAAGACTGTGTCATGTACCTACCGCCCAACCTAAAAAAACATTCGAAGAAGATCCGAGAATACTACTTCGGAAGGCTGGAAAACATAGACCCGAACGAGAACTTCCAAGCTGTCGCCGAACTGGTCTCTGATCGCAACTATTTCTCTGTCATAACAAAGGCTATCGATCTTCACAAGCAGGTGGCACCAGTGTACCCTTACTGGCTGAGCAAAGAAGGGCCTAGTTTCACGGACCTCTTTGGACAAATGACTGGAAGACTTCACAGAATTGTGGATGCTGTTTGGGGTCTAGTCAAGATGTATGGATATCGAGCTTTGGGTTATGGAAGGCTTTTCAAAGGTACACATTTGGCTCAAGATACAAGTTTTTTGCGATATCCAAAAATTATAAAGTTAACTAAAATATGGATTCTTTGGTTTCAGGAGTCTCTCACGCTGACGATCTTGTTTGGCTCTTCGAAATCCCGCCACTTTTCTCGATATCCACCTCCAATGAGTACTATACCTTTTCGAGGGGTTTGGTCAAGGCCTGGGTCATGTTTGCCAAGGGGTACGACTATAAATCTAAAGACTATTCAAACTTATAGTCTTTTGAAAACCTATTAAAAGTTTGTGATTTTTCTGCAGGGACCATCCACAACTACTGGACCAGCAAATGGCCAAGATTGAAAGCCGAGACGAAGTCAAGTTCCTTTTGATGGACGACAAGCCAAGAATTATCGATTTCCCTCATGTTGATAGACGCAACTTCTGGGATGAAATCTATAGAAGCGAAGGATAAAAGCTCAAAAAAGATGAGAGTTAGTGAAAAAGCCTATAAAAGGCTATAGACTTTGACCAAAGAATATAATGCTCATTGATTGCCAGTCAAGCTGACAAAAGTGCTATTGAAATAAGACTATCAGAACTACTTAAAAGTATAGGTGAATTGTGACTAAAAATTTAGGTCTTCTTTGTTAGCCTTTGCTAGGGTTTTTGAGTTGTTTTGCTTGTTGTGATGAAAGTTAAGACACTTGTTTTGGTTATGCTAAAGCACCGATTTTAATACCTTGACTTCCCGAATAAACAAGCGACCTTTTGAAGGTCAAAAGTTGAAACAATAAGTTATAACCAATGGTTAAATATGTAGTAGAACAAAAGTAGAATATTATACAAACGATGAGATTTTACAATTGTTCTCAGTCTAATTTTGTAGCCAGAGGTTGGCTGTAACCCTTTAAAATGAACATTTTCCCCTTGGGAAACTCGAGTTGTTATTGACGACGACAAAGACGATTGTTGTTTGTTGTTGTTGTTGAGGATGGAGTTGGGACCTTAGACCTTGTTGTAAAGTTCCTTCTTCAAGATGACCTTGCGGAGGAGAGCGTCCTTGACGAGATCTCCTTGCATGTTGGTGATGACATCGTCGGTGTTGACGGGCTTGACGAGCTTTTCTTCAACGACCTGAGGAGTAATGAGGCAAGCTATTAGTGTGTGTGGATTCAAAAATGGGGGGGGGGGGTAAAGCGCGGGAGATTCAAAATTTCAAAATTTAGAAAAATATTTATATACCTTGATGTCTCCGGTGATGGGGTCGACAATGTTTTGGATGGTATCTTGGACAACTGGAACCTTGTAACCCTTGACCTCTTGGACGTCATCGAAGGTGACTCCGAAGGCATCCTTGAAGAGCTTGCTGAGGACGACGTCGTTCTTGATGGTGGCGAAGGTGGTCTTGTCAATGGCGTAGAACTTGGTGAAGATGTCCATGATTTTTTCGAAGTTGTTGTTGAACAGCATGGTTTGGCCGTTGAAGGTGGTGTCGGCTTGCTTGTTGTTGTAGGCGTTGAAGAGGGTGGTGAAGAAATCGGTTGGCTTGATGGTTCCGAAGTTGTTGTTGAGGATGGTTTCGAGATCGAAGTTCTTGTTCATGTTCTTGTTGAAGACGGTTTCGAAGTTGAAGTTCTTGTTCATGTTCTTGTTGAAGACGGTTTCGAAATCAAAGTTCTTGTTCAAGTTCTTGTTGAAGATGGTTTCGAAATCGAAGTTCTTGCTCATGTCCTTGTTGAAGACCTTTTCGAAGTTGACTGGCTTGTTGAGGATGGTGTTGACGTAGTCGTAGTTCTTGTTGAAGACGACGTTGTCAATGTTCTTGTTGTAGACAGTTTCGAAATCGTAGTCCTTGTTGAAGACCTTTTCGAAGTTGGCGACTGGTTTGTTGACAATGGTGTTCCAGAAGTTGGTGGGCTTGAAGACAGTCTCGAAGTTGTTCTTGTTGTTCATCAAACCGTTGAACATGTTGGTGTACATGTTGTCGCCGTAAACGGACTTCTTTTCATTGTTGTACTTGTTGAAGACCTGAGTCCACAAGTTGTTGTTGTAGGTCTTGCCCTGGAAGTTGACGGTGTTGAAGAAGTACTGCTGTTGTTGCTGTTGAACGAAGTAGGTGACGTACTCTGGAACGTAAACCTGGCACATTTCAGGAACGACAATGGTCTTCTCGAAGGTTCCGTAAGTCTGGAACTTGATGGCGACAACGGGGTAGATGTACTTGTAGAAGAGGGCGGGGTTGACAAAGAACTGTTGGAAGTCCTGGACGGTCCAGTACTTTTGGAAGTATTGGCTCTCAATGAAGCGTTGGAAGGCAGGGAAGGTCAAGTGGTACTGGAAGAGGGGGAGGCTCGTGTACTTGGCGAAGAGGGGGTGGGAGTAGAGCTGGGCCAAAGTGTAGGTGGTGGTGTAGGTTGGGACTTCGTACTGGGCTCCGAATGGGAAGTCGGCGAGGTCTCCGGTGCGCTGTTGGCGAAGGTAGTCGAACAAGGTGGTCTTCTTGTCGAAGGTGGTTGGGACCAGGGAGGCGCTGGCGGCAGCGACCACCATTAAAGCGACCTGTGGAAGGAAGAAGATTAGTTTCAGGTTAGGTTAGGTTAGGTTAGGCTCCAAAAATTGTAGGTTACGTTTTTTTGGAGAAAAACTTACGATAGCCTTCATGTTGAATACTGTTTTGATGATTCTTGCTTCAGAGACTCGGACAGACTTCTTGTTCCACTCGGTTGCTCAGGAGTCCAGCGACTTTTGGCGATGTCGGGAACGGATTCGCAAGCCTTTTTATACCAGAGGACAGGACGGGATTTGCCATTGTTGGTGGGGGAGAAATGGCAAAATCTCCCCTGGTCGGTCAGATGGTTTGCCCGTTGATGAGCTTGCAAATTCTTGAAAGTTGGAGTGTAATTTATTGACTTTGAAACTTGATTACATCTTGGCTGGGCTCTTCTCCTTCTTCTTGTTCTTCTTGATGTTCCAGACAATAATAAAACATGGTCAGTCATCATCATATATTTTGCAACCAAGTTGGCGGCTGTAAGAGACACATGTGGAGACGGCGGTTGCTGCCCAGACAAGAGTGCAGGACAACAATGACAAAAATAGCATGGTAACAGACCGGTCTCTGTCAGTTCAAGGTCGAGGTTATATGTTGGATTCGCAATATTCGCATTGAGTGAGTTTGGATGGGTTCATTCCGTTTTAAGTATTATGTTATACTTGAGTGCCGTTTATTTTAAGTTTTTAATTTTTTTGGCTTGGAACCAGGTTTTTCTGAGTCGTTCTGGTTTGAAAATTTTCTCCAAGTTGATCCAGGAATTTGAGCCATGAGCGACGAAGTGCATGTGATGAGAACGTGCATCATGTGCATTTAAATTACTTGCTGATGGATGATATTCTCAGATTAAGAACCATCTTTTGACTTGGTGGACTGACTGTGTTGAATTTGCCATGTCATTGTTGAGAAAGGCGGGCGTTTAACAATAACGTGCAGCAGCATTGACAGCCAATATGCCTGCCTGTCTGAGCCTGAGCTGCAAAAAATCGCCAATAATTGGCAATTGTTCCCTATGGTGCATTTGACGTTGTCTGGTTGCAGCACCGCCTGGTAACAGCCAACAGCTGATGAAGCGTCTCAAGTTCGACCTCTGCTAGAAAACCGGCTGATGATGAAGCGCTTAAGCGTCTCGTCTCAAGTGCGTTTGTTAACAAGCATTTGTGTCTTGTTGCAGACGTCGCTTCGCTTGATCAGGGTGACCTTCAGCTCCAGTCCGGGCAAACTGCATGGGGACCGACGCCGAGCTGAGCACAATGTGAGCTGATGTCAATTTAAAACCGGTACTGAATCAAAAGATTTTTATATTGCTGCTGCTGTATATAGTTGCGCAAAAGCAGAAACTGGCTATACGATACACGCAAGTTGAGTAATTTACAAGATTTCATGAAATTTAACATGTTTCCTAGTTTACCTCTGATGAATCAAGATCTGAAACCGTCAACTCGAGGCTCATAAAATAAGATGAAAGTGAAGTGAATATTTATGTTTGGGCAAACCAGTTCCATAAAACAGTATGGCGAAAATGGTAGAAATTGGCAATGCATTCTAGAAACTTCTTGTTTACGTGTTATAGCCTGAGATTCGTGCAAATCATTATTTCTCTCTCGCCTAGGATGCAGAAATCTGTTCCAGAAACCTCAAGTTCTTTGTAAAATTTACTGCAAAGATTATCCCCGTTTTAGCAGAAGTAGAGCGGAGAAAGACATCTTTAGCGCTTAAAGCCAATCTATAATTTTTGTCGAAACGGCAATAAAGCCGCGCATAAAATTCAAGATATTTACGAAATTTTTTGCTTCTTGGTTGATGTAACAGCATCTACGACGCAATAATCCATTTTGAACAAACAAGGGAGACTCAAGTCTCCGGGGCTGGTCCTTGAGCAAGCGCCCTTGGCGTTATTTTAAGCCTTTGTCAACAATAACATGAAAACGTGGAGCCAAATGACCGCAAACAAAAATGGCACCAGATGATCAGTGAGAGCACGTTTTGCTGAAGCTGCTGAACCAACCAAAGAAAATCCAGAATTCCGAAAAACATATTTCATAAATTATGCTGCATAACTGTAGAATTGACATTGAATCGCACAAAGAACGGAAACGAGCTCGTCCATTAATTCCATGTACTGGACGTCTTATATTCTTAAATCTTCCAAAACGCGCTATTCTGAACTGGACAAAATCGAAAGCTGGCTCCAGCCCCAAGGTCACTTCTATTTCCATCCATCGTGCGCAGGTCACCTGCTTTTATATTTTGTACAGTTACTTGCATAGGCGTTCAAGGTGCTGAATGAGACTCCAAGACGTAACAGAAACTTGTTTACTTGGTTACACTTACATTCTGGAATTTAGGTTCTTCACATGATTGGGGACCTTGGAGAAAGCTAATTTTGTAGGCGTGTCAAATGGGCTCCTGGTGGACCAAGGTTAAGCCTTCGACAACGAATTTGGAACGACTTTCCCTAGCTCTTGTGCAGTTGTTATTGATATTGGTCATATATATTCACACCTGATTTATGTCAAGCGGATGCAATACAAAAAGGCTATGTCTCGAGTCTCGTCAGGTGATCAGTTTCAGGTCTCCAGCAATGCATTCCGAGTGAATGGAAAACAAGAAATTGGTCATCTTCAAGGGCCCAAAGGCTTAAGATAGAAATGAAGATGAGTCAAATGACATTTCAAAATTACACGCAATACTGGAGCGGAGGTAAACAAGTACCTGAATGAGGTATTGTTGTCCAGATTAAAGGTGATTTCACTTTCAGTTATTATTGTTATTGAATTTTGTATTGTCTGAGATGCAAGGGAGAAACTTGTGTGTGTTTTTGCAGTGGAAGGAATAGGTGACATGATCGGGTATAAATACAACCCGTCCAAGGGTTTCTGGTCATTGTAGTTGCTGGAGTCGAAGCGTTTAGATACTTGAAGTCACTGGAAGCTATTGGAAACGAACAAGAGGATTCAACGAGCAAAATGAAGGTGAGTTTTTGAAATTTTTGAAATTTTTAAACTTGGGTTTATGGAATTTTGGAGCTTGAAAACTAAATTTTTGTTTTTTCTATAATTCTAGGCATTCCTGGTCTTAGCTCTCGTGGTAGGAGCCCTTGCTGCCGATGTGGACAAGAAAGCAGTGGCGACGGACATTGTCAAGGATACTAAGGAGGTCAAGGAGGATGCGAACGTGCGCAAAGTACGGAATTCGGGCTATGGCGGAGGATACGGTGGAAGTAGTGGAGGAGGCGGAGGATACGGCGGCGGCGGATACGGGGGAGGCATGCAACAGCACCAACAGGCTTCGTATGGTGGCGGCAGCATGAGCTATGGCGGAGGAGGCGGCGGCGGAGGAGGCTATGGGGGCGCGGCCCCCATGCAACAGTCGTACGGCGGCGGCAGCTCCTACGGAGCTGCTCCTCAGCAGCAGTCCTATGGTGGCAGCAGCGGAGGATACGGATCATCATCGGGGGGGATGCAAGGAGGATATGGCGGCGGTCACCAACAACAGCAGTCTTACGGCGGCGCAGCTCCGATGCAACAAGCCTACGGTGGTCAGAGCTCATACGGAGGCTCCAACTCATATGGCGGGCAGTCCGCTCAGTCATATGGCAGCAGCGGCAACGGTGGCGGTAGTTCTTATGGAGGCTCCTCATCCGGCGGATACGGAGCTGCAGCTCCCATGCAATCCTATGGCGGTGGCAGCTCCTACGGTGGTGGACAACGCCAGGCTGCTTCCTACGGAGGAGGCTCCTCTTACTCTGCTCCCGCAGCTCCCAGCTACTCTGCTCCCGCATCTTCAAGCTACTCCGCTCCCGCAGCTTCAGGCTACTCTGCTCCCGCTGCTCCCGTGGCAACTACCGTGTACCACGCTCCAGCTCCAACCATGACCACCTACACCATCCACACCTACCAGAGCCCAGCTCCCAAGCACTCTTACAGCCAGGCTTCTACTAGCGGTAGCTCCTCCTCCTCGTACGCTGCTCCCGCAGCAGCTTCCTCCAGCTACGGATCCGCTCCCGCTGCTGCTCAGAGCTACGCTGCTCCGGCTGCATCCAGCTACTCCGCTCCCGCTGCTCCCAGCTACGCTGCTCCGGCTGCAGCCAGCTACTCTGCACCTGCTGCTCCCAGCTACTCTGCACCCATGCAATCATCCTACGGCGGAAACCAGCAACAATCATCCTACTCTGCCCCTGCTCCTATGGCTTCCTATGGTGGATCTTCTGGATCGTATTAAAGTGGCGGCATGTGATTCTCAGATTGTTGTTGTTTCATATAACGTCTTTTTATATATTTTACCTATTTTTGTATTGCCAAAATTTGAAGTAGATGGTATAGGCATATTAAAAACTCTGAACTGAATTTTTCTGTTTTTTTGAATTTCGCGGTTTACTCATTGCTAATAGATATTAATAGCGCCGAGTTCAAATTTCATAATTAGAAGAAGGTCAACAAAAAGTTTCTAGAAATGTCTGACTTGTACGTCAACAAAGTCGAAGGACCAGTAGAAGTCCAAGATCCCAATTACTTAGCATGGCTTTTAAGTCAAGTTGAAATTGTTCATTGGAACCTGCCTCAGAAGGTCAGGTCAGCTGTAGGTCACTTCATATAATATTTTCCAAGATTCAACTTCATTTTCATTGTTTTGATGTAGAAAGAGTTGCAAGATGAACTTCAGAACCCAAACTCATCGGCCTTCTTCACCACTTCGACCAGGTGCCAGATACCCTTGGAAGCGTCAAAAGCGCTGAATTCAATTTTCCCGCCAGTGCGCTGGACTGATGGTAGCGGTGACCAGTGGGCTCAAACTGTAGGCTTAAGGAAGTCAATTTTACAAGCTAAGATGTTTGTGCAAGTTGGCTGATTGAAGCATTTCAGATTTCAGAACGCCCAACCACAAGACTTGAGGCTGCAGAACTTCGAGGCGATGTTAAGCAGCTGGCGATGAAGGCCCAGGCGAGGCCTCGCGGGATTTGCCCAGTTCGAGTCAGTATAATTTCTCGCTGCTTCGGTAAGTGTCTCTAATCCTCAATCCTCCTAATTCCAAACGATAGTTCGGAAATACTTTCAAACGGCACTTGAGTATAACATTGTTTTTCTAAAACCTGTATTCCATTTTACAGACGAACTGATCCGCCTCACAACCATCGACGAAGCGCAGCGCGGCCTCCTCCTGTGTGCCATCCGTGACGAACTGCGCATGTCCGTACACTGCGCGAGGACCCTCATCTCCAGCGCCTTGGAAACTCCCGCTTCCAGCCCTCCAACATCAGAAAGGACTCAAAGCGCCGAACTAAAAGAGGAACTCTTAAAGCTCCAGCAGGAAAGAGACGAATGGCGCCACAAAAATTTCGAATCGCAGCGTCAGATGGCGCTTTTCCAGCAACAGCTGGAGGACAAGCGCGCAGCGCTTGAGAAGTACAGAGCTAGTAAAATACACGCCGCCAAACGGGCTTGCGACCAGTACATTGTAAGTTGCTGCAGAAAACTTGATTGCAATTTGAGGCTAAAAACACTGTACTAAAGCGCCATCTAGCACTGAATTACTGAACTTTCTTTTGTAAATCCGCAGGCTATTCTTGACGCTGTTGGAGCGGATAAAAGCCAGTACCGACATTTGTTGTAATTCGCAATGTTTCTCAATTCAAAGCGTCTTCAAGCCTCCGGCTAATAAACTAGCTATTTGCGAATTTAAATTGCAAAACTGAAAATTGAAAATGATTTCAGGTAACAAACGTGTCTTCTGCAATCTGCAGGGAAATTTATAGACCTTTCTAAAACCATATGTGAGCTCATCAGCTGTTCAGGCTTTTAAATGGAGTTGAAAGGGACGTTTCAACAGGAAACGTTATTATTTTGAAGTCATGATTGAGGCTTCATGTGGTCACAAATTCGTGATGCACTCAAGGCAATGGGCGACCGACCCACCGACCATAGATAATTCGCAGTCAGTCAGGCTCATTTAGATTGCTCAAGCTCCATCTAGGATAAGAAACAACACTACAATTATAATTTAGATTAGCTTCAAGATTGGAAGAAAGCTTCAGAAGAGTCTTCGAATCTTCTTCGAAGAAGATGAGTTTCTGTCTTCACTTCAGTTTAGCACAAGCGCAGTGCATTCAAACAGCGCTCGAAATTGCAATTAAGTCGATGAGTTTCGCAATTATATTTATCAATCGCAGGTCATCTTCTGTCCTTTCTTCACAATTACCTCCGCAAGCGAAGAAGATCAGCAATCAGCGCCCAGCGCAGTGCAAAAAGTGACCACACGTACGTGCTATTATTTGGCGCAGTTTCGCAACTAAAAGTGCAAGAAGGATGAGAACTAGAGGCAAAGGTCAGTAAGTAAAGGCGAAAGGTTTACTTTTTGACAATATAGGTGACCAACGATCTGTTTAAATGATTGTAACTGCGAATTTCAGCAAAAACGGCATCCGAATATAGCATTATTTTTAAACTCACTATTAACAGTAGAGATCCATATTTCAGCATTGTTCACACATATGTTCACATATGCGTATATACGAATCTGCGTACAGGTTCATGATTTTCTTAGTAAAATATTCACAACATGTGAACAATGTGCTGACAGGATCGATGAATATTTCGAAAATCCTGCCGCCTTGCTGACCTGTGACCTGTCTGGTAAGAAACTTGGGGAGATGCGCGCCCTGAATTTGATTCCATTAAATTCACCATCAAATTCTGAACAAAATGTGATTTTGTATTAGTTTGAAGCAGTTTGGCGTCATTCGGAAAATCACAAGGAAGGTCGGACTTGTGGGCCTAGTGTCTGATTGTCAGGCAGAGGTAACCACATTCGGAGACTTCAAAACTACTGTTCAAAGGCTTCAAAAAATCTGAAAATTTGTGAAAACGATCTTCAGATCCTTTAGTTTACACGTTCAAAATTTGACGTTTTTAAATTCAAAAGCAAAAAAGTTATGAACATTTGATTTCGGAAAACCATTTCAGCAAAACCCGATAAACTTTCGGTTGCGAACCATCGAGTTGATTAAAATAATTTTTGCGCGGATGTGACTCGATGACTTCAAGTCAACCAGTCACAGGATGTTTTTGAAATGGTTTTCCAAAATCAAACGTTCATAACTTTTTTGCTTTTGAATCTAGAAACTTCAAATTTTGTGTGTGTAAACTAGAAGACAAATCAATTGTTTCCACAAAATTTCAGAATTTTTTAAAAACTACTTTAGTGTTTTTGAAGTCTCCAAATCGAGTCACCTCTGGTCGGGAATCTGCCGCTCGAGTCGCAAGACGAACTTTCCCTTCCAGTTTTTTAGAAACGCCAAACGCAAACTAACCAACTAAAACACGCCTTATACTCAAAATTTCATGGAGAATTTCATAGAATCAAACGCAAGGCGCGCATATCTATAGTTATCTTACGAGAGAGGTCACAGTTCAGAAAAGCGAGAAGATTTTGAAAATATTCCTCGATCCTGTCATCACGTTGTTCACATGTTGTGAATATTTTCCTGAGAAAATCACGAACCTGTACGCAGATGCGTATATACGCATATGTGAACATATGTGTGAACAATGCTGAAATATGGATGTCTACTGATTAAGCTCGAAGCTTAGTATTTAATTCTGAAACTTCTGAGCCCCTTTCCGAAATCTGGCCCCTGACCAGAGTGTCTCTCCCCACCCCACCCCCTGACCCCCTCGAATGGCATGCTCCCTTTCCCTTCCTTACATAATATAATGACAATGAAACTTTATCACATTATACAGTTATGACATATAAATTAACATCCGCCTCACATCAAAAAGGTGCCGGTGTCGCCGGAAGAGGTGCCGTTGGGCGCTTACGACGCTGCGCTGCGCTCTTGATTATTCTGCGCTCCTGTCTGACATTTCTGGCGCTGCGTATATGACAGTCGCTCACCTGTAGAAACAGTTTTTGCCCTTTTCTGGTTGCTGGCGTTTCTGGCGGATCTGAATGTCAAAAACTTGAGTGAGTGACTGACTGAGATTAAGTCACATTTCATTAGCAATTTCCCCGCCTCCCGGCATTTTTTTTTCAAGTTTCAAGACTATGCCGAACTCCGCAATTTGTCTACACTAAAATTCTCGCTCCATTGCCTTTGGAAATGGGCGGCCGACCTGAACTATGGTCATCTTCGACAAAGATTCTTCGTGTAAATGTCGGTAACAAGACAAGCAATTTACTGGCTGACCATCAAGGAAATTGCAAAATTTCCACAAAGAATCAGAAAAGCAATCTCGTTCGTACCTACACAGGATGATCTAAAAAAGTAGATTGAAATGCTGAGATATGACGCTGCGCTTATTGCGCTCCTCGGAGAAACGCTGCGCGCCCTGATGTTCCCGTGCGCTACCGGCAGGTTGTGGACACAGGTGCAGGGGGAAGAGTGGACGTTGCCGTATATATACGGCGCGCACCTGTTGCTGCGCAGCGCTGCGCTGCGCTTTCAAGGCGCAGAGCGCGAAACAAAGTTATGAACTTATGATGCTCGCATCTTCTTCAACCGTTTGAAATTTTTCAAACTGACTGCAGTAGTACTTGTCAAGGGTTGGTTGAGGGAGGAAGTGCTGTGGTTGTTGCTGTTGGTAGGAAATTAAACGAGGTTTGTCTGATGCCTTTTTAAGTGCAACAATCACGCTATATTTCCTTTTGTAAAGCAAGAGAAGCCTGGGGAGAGACGGATTTAAAGGGAATACTCTCATTAAGAGCAACAGTTTTCAGGAGCTGACTCATTCCCGAAGAATACCAGCCAACTTACTGAGAGGGAACCGTGTATTACGCCTCACTGCGTCGCCTTCCGTTCAGCCTGAAAATACGAAGGTTCATGGTTCCCACGGCGAACAACAACGGAAGAGAATATATATTTTTTGGAATAGCCGGCCAAGTGTGCACAGGTTTCCGGTGGTGAGTTGAGTTCAGAAGTAGCTTCATTAGTTTGGAAACAGCAGAGGTTAAGAGTCGATTTGAAGATCAAAAATGCTCGGCGACTCCAAGTGATTTCAAAAAGTGCCACCAGGAATAAACTAGCAAGTGACACAATTATTCGTTGTTAGTTTACGCGCCAAATTCAAAAATGTCGTGGAGACAGTCAGTGCACGACCTCCGCGTGACAGTGATTCAGGAGTCACGGAGAATCACGCTTTTGTCCAGCAACGGGCTCAGGTCGCAGTGGGTCAAATTGAGGAGGTTCATAGAAGCGCGCAAAAACGCGCCGCCAACCAATGCGCACAGGTGAGCAATTAGAATTCAGTTGTTTGAACAGTCTCAAGTCTTCTAAAAAATCATTTTCGACCATTGAGCTGTTACGAAGATTCGCGATACAGGAAAATTGTCCTAAACGGCATCAAAGTCTGGCATTATTTTTCCGCTTTTTCGAAATTAATACTTACCATTTCTTCAATCTACACTACCGGGTATCAACCAGCAGTATTGATTAAAACGGCACTAATAACATGCATAATTTTTTATTTTACACTTCATCAAAACCAGTCAGTTTTATATTTTCCTATTGCGGAGTTACGTAACTGCGCAGTAACACCCAATTCTCACGCCAGCCTAAGAATTTAACCTTCTCGTCCTCATAATCGTTATCGTTGCTTTTGTAGACAGTGTTATCGTTATGACATTTTACGACTTGAAATTCAGGCTTTGTTGTTCGTTTCGTTGTCTGTGATGCAACCATAAGCCGGTCTTAGTCTTAAAAATAGCAACAAACAGGCTTTTTGCCAGCATCCAAGGCCAATTCAGGATCAGCGATAAGATTAGCGCTTTAAGTCAAGTACAAATTCATATTCTTAAAACACTTTGACTGGATGTACCTCATGGCTAATTTTGCAATGTCGTTAACATTGAGCTTTATGCACTAGACGTGTTAACAATGACGAAACATATTTTCACATTAACGAGATACGCGGTCAAGAATGAGCTCATGCAAAAGTGCATTCCATTTAATCCTCGTTCATTAGCAGCGCGCAGACTTTGCGGCAGCGCAGCGCAGTGTCGCCTTAAAATTCCAAACCCCCCGCTGCGCGTGACACTGTTCACCTGGATTCGAATACGACGTTAATTGTTTTGCCACGATCAGGTGATAATTCCGTCAATGACTAATGGCCGTCATAAGTTATAAACGTTGGCGAAATTTTGTGTTGTCGTTCAGGTGCAACGCTTTATGAACGAGACTTGAGACTTGAGCGTTAATGAAGGAAAGTTGATTTACAACAGGTGCGAAATTGAACCAGACTTTACAGCGCGAAGATTTGAATCGACGGCAGTAACAGCAGCCATAAGACAATTAACACGAGTAACGAATCAAAGAAAACGTTAATTGCACGATGCACCTGGTACTGGTACAAACTGACTAACTTGAAATTTGGATAGATAATTAGCGAAATAGGTAAATGGGCAAATTTTGCAAAAGTTCTCACGCTTGTCCCTGCAATTTTTTACGACGGCGGTTTAACGCGTTTTTACATTAGTTTGTCATTACTTTTAGCATTTGTTTCTCGTAACTTTTCAATGTTAATTAGCCTGAATTAGTAGGACCACAAAAGAAAGATCCTTGTAAGAAACATATTTTTAGGCTACAATTTTAGCTCTCTACTTAACTTCAAGTCTGAAAAAAGCATAAATAGTAATAGGGGAACCTTGCAAAATTTATGGCGAAAAAGCAAAAATATGTCGCATTTGTACTCACACTTCTTCCAGACCTTGTCATTTCATTTGCCAAAATCACCTCTTGTTTTTGCTACATACGGTGCGGAATCGCGCTGAATACTAAAAAGCCGCAGAGCCAATTTTCAAAGGCAAGGAGTCGAATAGCAAAAATGTGAGAAATGTGACAAACTTCAAACCGTGAAAAAATATGCAGCTTAATTCGGCTTATAGCAAGTGCATTTTAGAGAAACACAATTTGACACTCAAGCAGCAGAAAAACATATGAAAGTATAGACAGAGACAAGGCGGGATTTTTGAAGAGTTTGAATTTTGGTGAAAAGTTAAATATGTTGTAGCTTTGTGCCGTTTGATATAAGAACGGTTTTTAGGAGGTCCGAATTTCAGTTAAAGTCTTGTCTTGGAATATTTCGACAATTTATGAACATTGATATTTTGCAAACTTCAATTTGAGCTCATTCCGCTCAATACATATAAATCCAAGAGACACAAAAACCCAAAACTTTCTTTCTCTTCTTCATAAAGGCCAAACAAAGCCCTGAGGCGATGCATCTGCCTACATACATACAAATTAATGCAGAAATATGCGAAATATTTGTGTGTGGACCACATGTACATATTCGCATCTTCGTATTGTTTTCACATGCTGACATTTGCGAGAACCAGTATTTGATAAATGGAATGAAATCTTGAGCCGATCTTCAATATTATGCGAGGCTTCAGTGCCGTTCAAATCTACAGTGTTAGACGAGCAACAAAAGGCAGATCGTATGGTGTAATATCGTTCGCATATTTTTCGCTATTGGTCAAACGACAGGAAAAAGAAGAAGACTTGCTCGAAGATGCGGAAGGAGGAATCGCTTGGTATCAAAATCGCAATTGTTGCTTATGCAGCTTCTCAGTCTCTGTTGTTACAAGATATAAAGTTAACATTCTTCTTGAACGACCAGTCGGAAGAATGTGCTTGAGTGAGACTTTTTCCCTTGCTTGCGTATGGGCCCATCCGCACCTCGTCCCAGTGACCCAAATACCTGGCTGCGGACTGACTGAATCTCAATCTTATCATAGGCTGTTAAATCTGAGAATGTCTTGTTGAGAAGGAAGGGAAGAAGAAGATACTTAAGAAAGAGCATCTTCTTCTGTCGTTGACTGTGGTTAATTTGTAGTAGCCTACATAAAAGTTTGATGAATGTGGCAGGATTGGAAGGATAAAAGAAATTGTGCAAGACTTCGATGCCGTTCAAATGGTCCGATGGATTCAAGGACATCATTTGAGTTTGATGGCTGAAAAGTTTAATTTAAAACGGAGCAGAATAGCATACATTACATACAGCTAGTTTTTATGAGATGGTTTTACAGATTAGTCCAAATTTGACTGGCATCAAATTAGAGCAATTTAATAGAAGCGATCGATACATTTTATAGACAAAACATGAATTCCGCCTTTAAAAACTTGTTAATTTCAACTAATGTTGAGATGAAATGAAGATTCCTTTGTGTAATAACGTTTAAAATTAATCATTTCTTCCGTAGTTCAATTTTGAAAATTGATCTTGCAGCAATTTCTTTGCTCAATAGAGCCAATAGAAAAAATAAATCATTGAAGAAGCGACTCTCTGACCTGTAAATTTGAATTCGGAATCTATCTCGCTTCACAAGTTATAATGTATTCCCAGCTCCGCAACTTCGCAACTGCGCAGTTACACCGACCAACCCGCGCAGTCGGCACGCTCACTGCGCAGTTCAACTGTTCTACTTCACGTGTCCTTTTCTACCTTGTCACCAGATACTTTTCTCCCTACTACCATTTCCACCCCACCGCGGGTCTCGTTTACCACGCCACCTGGCGGCATCATGCCGTTTACGCGCTCCTCCAGCTCCGCGCCACTCAATATCTTTACAGCGCAGTTTTCACCTGTGACTGGTCTAATTTAGGCGGAAAAAACGCAATGTTACAGCTAGTCACCTTTTTTGCCTCGAGTTCGGTACTTCTTGAAATGGTTGCGGCATATACCTTTGCTTTTCGAAAGACTGAAATTTTGACCTTGTTTCAAATTGTGTCTGAATATGACCGTAAATTTGTTGGTAGTCGATATGTGGTCTCATTTTTGAATCCTTGTGATCGAATTTGCAAGGTCTATGCAATGCTGACAATTCCGGGTGGTTTTTTCATCGGTTGTTTCGTTTTGTCCTGCGTTTATGTTGTTTTTCTCGATTACCGAGTTAGCTATTCTCCATTTACGTTTTTGAGGTCCACTTCAATGTTTTGGTTCTGGTTTACCGAGCTTTTGTTCCTGGTTCCTATACTCACTTACGGCTGTTTGATTATTTGGTCGGCGTGTACGTATATATTTTTCTTTTCGCTAACTTTCGGAAGCCTGGAAAGTAGCTTCAGGTGAGTTCAAAAATTACCGCCGAATTCAAAAATACAAGTGAACCTAACGTATATAAAATAGACGGTATTTTGAACAGCAGGAAACCAAAAACCCCGTTGCTTCTTCATCAAATCAACGAAGTCATCGAGCACTACATCGAATGGACTCGAATGTTTGCAGTCTTCAACCAACTGTTCGACTGCTTGATTCCAGTTTTTCGAAGTATTGGAATCGCCATTACTGTACCGACAATTCTGTTTGTTGTTCGAGGGCTCACCAAATCCAACGATGATTTAGAAGGCATTCAGCAAGGACCAGTTTTTTACTGTTCGATTGCCTTGGTTGCTATTTACGTACCGGGAATTAGCTTCTTGCTCATGTTCATGGGAAAAGTGAGGTCTTTCTCCAAGTCAGTTTTGGAGTCATTGGAAGAAGAGTGTTTTAAAGCTCGAATTCGAGCTGGAGCAGAGTCCGGGACTTGGCAAATTTGCTATATTGAAAAAAGGGTGCGGTCACTTGCTGAAATTAGTATTCAGACATCTAATTTTGGTAAAATCAGCTCTACAGCCCATTTGGCGTTTTTAGGAGAATTGACTGATTATACGACGTCAGCTCTTCTTATGATGAAATGGTGAATATTTAAGCGGCGAGTTTAAAAATTTACTAGTATTTGCTAATTTTTTTCTTTTCCTTAAATCTGAAACTGCTAATATTAAAGTCACATATTTTCAAGCTTCCTCAACCATCCAGCAGGTCGATTATTCCCCTCAAATCTGACTTAATCGACCTTAAAATGTGAGAATTGTACTGAACGGCTACTTAGTGTGACAAAATTTCTGTATTTTGAACGTTTTCAACCTGCGGGGTTATATATGGGTGAAAGAGCGCGGCGCGCCGCGCGCGCCTCATATAGGAGCCAAGTTGTAAGTAGGAATACGTTTTTCGGAATCAGAATTTTCCTCCTGAATTCGGCAACACGCTTGTTATTTGAGTTATTGCTGTCAACAAAATCCGTTTTTGTTCTTCTTTTGCTAAATACTGCGATTTGGATTTTGAAGAAGACCAACAAGTATTTAAAAGGCTTGCTAAATCTTTTTATTATCTTCGATGAAAACCCAGGCAATTTTGTGTCCCAATGAAGACGTCATCGAGTACAAAAATAAGCTCTTTGAGAGCAAATCCGGACACAAAAATATTGCTAAGCGGAGCGCATAAATGTGGGAAACGATGAGCTTCTTGAGGCATAAGGAGAATTTGAGGATGAACGAATAACATTGATTCTTTCATGTTTTTCCCCTCTGTACAGCTCTCCAGCTTATTCTTTGAAATCTAAATATTCAATACTATAGCTATTTTTTGAGAGATTTGGAGCGTTTAAGTGTTTAATATTTCCAAAGCGTTCATAATCGGATAAAATACAAAAATAGCTCCAAAACTGGAAACTTTCTAGCGTTCCTACAGCGACTAGCCACTGGCCGAAACCCAAGAAAATTTAGAAGCTGCGTCTTGTTCTCTCCATTTTGAACTAATTTCCTTGGTCAAGAATACAGCCGAACTGTGTAATCTGTTGCTACAGAGACACGTGGTGAAGCCTCAAAAATTCAAAACACAGACTACAGACAGTCCGGCGGTGCCAAAACTTTTTACTTAGCTCTCAGTCAGTCAGTCAGTGACTAAGTTATTATGGCGAAAACTGTTTGGCTTTTAAGGAAATCATAGGAAAACAATAGCTTTTGACCACTAATCGTGAGCTTTGGAGTGGACAAAAATGGCAATGCGAAAGAAAATTGTTCTTGAATCACGGCACGTGTCTTGCACTTTCTTCTCGTAATTTTCGCCACTTCTGGCAGATGCCTCAAGTACTCAAGTGTCATCTGAAGTGATGAACGAAGGCACGATTGAGTTTGTGCAGCTTCAAGGCAGAACAATATGGGCCTTGTTTTCAAAAATGCATCAAGAAGCTGGCAAAGCATGGAATCTATTGTTTCATTTGGATTTGTGACAAACTTTGAAACTTGCCTCATTGAGTTGAAGAGTGAAACTAAAGGGTTAAATGAATAGAAAAGAATACAAGCAAGATGATGAGATGAGATGATGCTCAATGGTCTTTTGATGACAACTTTGTTATTATGGCCTATTGTTTCAGGCTATTCTTGGTACCCGAGGTATGGAATTAATTGAGAGATTTCGCTGTGAGAATCAAGAATGAGCTGGGCAGAGCTGAATGGTGTAGTAACGAAGATCATTGAAAGGAGGAGAAGCATAGAGTTGACATGAGTTAATTACTCAATGATCTCGACATATTGGAGATTTTGGAGCAGCTTCAGACTTGCACTTCTCCCGCGCCGCGCGGCTCGCGGCGCTGGGCGCCCGCTGGGGGGGGGAATTGAAAGCATTTTACTCTATACCTGTACACACGGTATGTTTCGTTGTATCTGTTCATGAAGTACATTTTTTAAAGAATTCGTAATTATGCAGTACTTTAATGCCGTTTAGCGGGAAATAAAACTTTTCGAATGGCATATATAGATTGATGTGGCTCGCTCTTGATCTTGCAAGTTCAAATTTTTGAGCGACTGACTCCCTTTCAAGCTTAAATAATAGTAATTCGAAGAGATAAAACCAGCGTTTAAATCACCTTCAATAATCATTGAGAGCTATGAGATCTGAGATGTAGAAAGAAGCTTTGCATTGCATACTTTCATTCGTGTAGGACGTTAAAATTATAATAGCGATAATTTAGCAAGGCCATTATTTCATCAACTTACAATTTTAACTGATTACTACGCCTCCAAAGATGTTTCAAAACTTTTTAAAGTTCCCGCCTCTGCTTGACAGTGAGCAAGATTTTTCAATGTTTAAGCCTCTCCCTTTCCAACGATTTGATTTAGCACCCATCCGATGCTTTGAAGCTTTGACACTTAGGATTTGGCTAAACGCCTTTGTACACAAAAGGAAATATGAAGATAATCGTGCCATTACTTCCACTTTCAAATGCAATAAACTCCAAGCAAGAAAGTGCGTAAGACATTACAGACTTTTGGATCTATGAAGAATACATTAAGAACAGCTCTTAAGAGCGCCTCTAGCGCAGCGATCGATCGATAAACGCCAAAGATCCGGCGGCGCTTCGTTCGATGAACGAAATTGATATGCCGATATACATGCATGTGCGCTCTTTTTTCATGATCCATCAGGTTCAAAAGTCATTTGAGTAGGTTGAAGGATGTGTTGCGAAAAGTCGATATCGTTGAAACGATATTTAATAACGTTGATTGATTCAGCGATACCATCAACCGTGGCAATGGCAATATTGAAATATTGCAAGGACTTCAAAGGCAGAATGTTCATTTGTCCTGGTTCAGTGCTTAAAGAAAATGCCCGAATTGGCGCAATTTCAAATTCGTAGAAATCGCCAACTTTTTTGATCCGCACATGATCAGAGGCTAGTAAAATTTGATTTCAAAAATTTTACCTCTGAATTTTGTTTCTGAGCTGTCTCCATTTTTAACGGCGTTTTTCGAATTTTACAATGTTGAAAGCATACAGTTTTGGCAATTGACAAATTGAAAACGTGATCTTGTCACGAGATACACGTGATTTACACGCGGTTTCTGCCTTCTTCTTCTTTTGGTGCCAAAGAAATCAACAAGAACCGCTAAAAGCCATAGAGAAAAATCTCAATGTTCTCTCAGCTCATCTTCTCAATTAGTGGTTGAAAATTGCATCTGTATTAATCTCAACTCCTTGTATAAAAATACATTACAATCCCGTTTGATTCGTTCTCATTTTCTTCGCATAATCTTCTATGCTTCAACGAGAACAATGTGGCTTTTCCCATTTACCAAGACGAGATTGGAAATGAAATTAAAGATGATACTTTTTTTGGTCAAAGCAAATCGATGGTAAATTGATCTCTGCAATTTGTGGCGGGAAAATATACATGTAGGCAATGATGCGAAATTCCTTGCCATTTCCCATTCTCGTTTCCTCGAAGAACCGAACAAGGAAACGAGTAACATGGCGTGAAGAATCCGTTCCAAAACATTGAGTTTTTTAACGTTGTCTTCTTACCTACCTAATGGGCATAAAAATCAGTGTTTTTTACATGCCGGACTTTGCTTGTAAAATGAGCAAAACGTTATATTATATTTTCGAGTGTTTTTTGTTGCGGACTAAGCATTTGCGAAAACGCTCATTTGCGGTTTCGGACAGATTGCGTAGGCGTGTAGGGGTTTGTGGGGAACCTAGTTTTGGGTTTATGGCAAAACGTGAACTGGATTCGAGTAAATACTTGTGTTGTTCTGTATATTGACCGACACAAAAAGCAATTTCCACAGGTGATCAAAGAGTTAATGAGAAACAAATGACCGAAAGGTATATAACGAAACAGTATCGATTTGTGGTTTGCAAAGGGATTTTAACGATGTATGGGAAGAAGAGATAGAGAAAGAAAGTCTCGTAAATCTCCTGCTCTTTGGCATTTGATTAATGAGGAGATTAATCGAGTTCGGTAATGACCGATGATGGAGTGGAAGGAGCCATTGAGTGAAAAAGATGCTTGATGAGAAGATGGGGAGCGCGCGCTACTGGCGGCAAGTTCAAAATGATGTACGTTGAAGCTAATAAGGGATTTGTTTTGTTTGTTACAGACAGTCGGAAACCAAAGCGTCCCAGCAGAGCGCGCCGGAACTGTACAAGGTTATAATGGTGGGCGCTGGAGGCGTGGGAAAATCAGCGCTGACGCTTCAGTTTATGTACGACGAGTTTGTACAAGATTATGAGCCGACGAAGGCGGATTCGTATAGGAAAAAGGTAAGTTGGAAATTATGTCATTGTTAAGTGCCGTTTCAAATTTTTGACTTAGCAAATGAAAGGCCAATAGGATTGTGACATTTTGCTAACCCTTGCAGGTCATTCTGGACGGCGAAGAAATTCAAGTTGACATCCTGGACACTGCGGGTCAGGAAGACTACGCTGCCATTCGCGACAACTACTTCCGGTCTGGCGAGGGCTTCATATGCGTTTTCTCCATCACTGAAGATGCGAGCCTTGAGTCTTGTCGGGAACTTAGGTAAGAGCGCGGCGCGCTTCGCGCGCGCGCTGGCGGGAGTTTTGAATTCATATTCTTTTTGCTGCTCCTTCCTGTTCTTTTCAGTATTTACTGGGAGAGCTCATTGAAGCGAAACATGAAAAGTGTTTTTCAAGTCTCAACGCTTTGAAAACCCGACAGAGGTCGGCAAGAACGTGGGAGAGTTTATTGAAGCGAGTTGTTTTGAAAAACGCTTTGCTTTTGATGATGTTTACAGGGTGAGAATTTTAGATCTGAACACCGAAATGCTGTTTTAAAGCCCTTTGAGAGCCAATTTTTAATACGGGCAGATTTCGCTGCCTCACCCTGTACGAATTTGTTATGGTGAACCGCGGGAGCAGAAAAGGAAACTTACTTAAGCATGCAAAAGGATTGAGGAAGGAATTGATCCTTACATGTATACAGTTTACAGAAAATACATAGCGGGTACAGTGTGTTCTGAGTAAAGCGCCCGCTTTAGATTCTTCTACATTTGGCCAAGCGGGCGGGAAATTTAAAACACTCTGTACTGACCATATAGTAGACATTCAAACTTCTTTTGAAAACACAT
Organism: Sphaeridia pumilis; assembly: GCA_034698345.1. Lineage (NCBI taxonomy): Eukaryota > Metazoa > Arthropoda > Collembola > Symphypleona > Sminthurididae > Sphaeridia > Sphaeridia pumilis. The sequence goes on along the minus strand of JAQGBJ010000689.1, from coordinate 10,552 downwards.
ACTCTTAAGTAAACATACTCGAGAGAAGATACAAATTCCATGTTTTTTTCTGTTACAGAGAGCAAATTACCCGGGTAAAAAACAGTGACAGTATTCCATTTATCCTGTTGGGAAACAAATCGGATTTATCGGATCGCCGGAAAATCTCGTCAATCTCTGCTGAGTCCAAGGCGAACGGCTGGAAAGTTCCGTACCTCGAGACATCCGCAAAAACTAGGGATAACGTCGACAAAGCGTTTTTCGATCTGCTCCGTGTCATCAAGCAGTCCAAGAAGGCGGGGAAATCGGGAGAGTCGGGACACAAAAATGGAGGTGCGACCAGGATGACGCCGGTGGACCCGAAGATTCGCTGTTGTGGTCTATTGTCGTTTTAGATCGAATACATCTCCAGCGTACTAACTGCGTTAATGCCGTCTAATATGTTTTTGTACGGAAACGGCACTTGAATATAACATAATTTTAAACTTCGCGCGCGAAGCGCGGCGCGCGCGTCCATCCCGAGAAATGTGCAATCACACCATGTTTTACAAAAAAGACTATATAATATTTTATGTAATAATTTTTTACGCCCTAGTTAGAATTAAGATTAACTTAAGAAGATTAGTTTTACATAGTTTATTAAATTTTAGATAAGCAACAATTCTTAAAGACCCAAGCCTAAAAATCTAAAATCTTAGAAAAGATACCTCTTGTTTTTCTCAACGTTTGCCATTTTTGTTGACATTTGGAAATATTTTCCCTATGTCTCCATTTCGATCTGATACAAAATTGCACTTGTTTCGTTGCTCTTGTTTTATTTTCCCTTCAAGTTTCTCGTGCACATCTGGCGACGTATGATTTGATACCAGCAAAAACTTTTTGCACATCCAAAAAAGTAAATTCACTTGCAGTAACAAATGACAAAGAAGACACAATTTGAAAATTTGTATTCTGGATTCGTCCGTCTCAGTACATGTTACAGATGCGCGCCCTTGAACTTGTCACAAGGCGGCGCTGCAGTCGTATCGTAAAATTGAACTTTAGTCATATATGAAACTATATGATTTTGTGTATATTTGTATATATTTAAAGCTGGGACATTCAGCAAAGATTGTATTGTTTCTAAAGTAAAAACGATAAATGTCTTTGGAAAATGCAGTTTGTAAAATCCAAGCTTATTGGATAGGACAAGTTGAACATTATTTTATTGGACTTTGTACTTATTTTGCTGGCTTCAAGAAGAGAGAATTGCAAACGTGTCACTTGAGTGTAGATTTAACGCCATAAAAATGGGATTACCGCATAGATAAGCTGAATGGGAAGATTTGTAGAAATGGCAAAAATAGACATGCGAAAATATATATTACAAAAGTTTTCAAATAAATCTTGTATGGGATATATTATTTGAAGAAAAAGTTTTTCTGACAAAATACTGTGTGGAATATGGATTCCTTGTTGGGGAAGGAGAAGGTAGAAATTTGGTGGTTCAAGGTTTGGCCGCTTGGAGGCAAGGAATGGCGCGAAGCGCGGGATGTTTGAAAAATTTAAAATTGTGCAAGTGCAGAATGCCGTTTGAATATAAGTTCCAGTACGGAATCTAGAAAGAAGATCCGTACTCACCTCCCCAGAGCTAAAATATTCCCGCCAATTGACACCTCGACCGCCTCCGCTATTACTCGAAACCGCAGGACAATTCAGTTGACGACACCAAGAAAGGAAATCCTTGTCGAAATTACATTTACTTTCTTTTCCTTTTACTGTCTCGCTGAAATCTACAGAAAAAACGAGCAAAAGACACGGGACTTGCTCAACGAGACAAGATTTACACTACGTAAATCTGTAAATTGAGTATTCAAGACAAGATTTAAGGCGAAATGATCTTGGGAAATAACTCTGGCTCGTTGTTGGTCCAAGTGAGCCCACGTCGGTTCATGAATTTCAAAGCGACTCGTGGAAGTAAAATATGGAGTGGGCGAGAATACTGTGGAATCTTTAAAGTATTTTTTGTAAGAAGCTCACACCAAAATTTAAAAAGCCCGCGCTTTTTCAAAAGACCGAATTCGCAATCACAGGTCAACCGAAACCATAAAATTCCGGGTTGCAATTAAATAAATTATATTCCGAATCTAAAAGCGTCATTGGAACTCTGACCTATTTTTTTCAGGAAGCGTTTTCGAAAACGCTGGAAGCGTTGACGCTTCCGGACCTGCTGCAATCTTAATGCGGCGACTTGAATGAAAGTCACGTCATTTTGCAAGACATCCGAGAACACCTCCGAAGTATAACGTTAAACGCCATGTAACGTGTATGGTTGCTTGATGGCTCCGCAGGGACTTGTTTTATGGCGTGGGAGATAACGAAGGTAGGCTATTAAAAAAGTAGTTTGCCAAGGATATCTGGAAGACAAGAAACACTGTTGAACAAGGTAAGATTGACATCATCTGGCTGGAGTTTGTTGGAAGCTACGCTACATTTACTGTCGAAAAAGCTTGATCGGATATCGGGTAACTTGATCCCGCCGACACGTGTTTTTCAAGTGATCCTTGAATAAACATTGAATATATTCGATTTACTCTTGGGATTTGTGATGCTCGAATGACCATTACAAATGCATGGAGTTTGTTTTGTTCTAAAACTATTTGAGCGAGTTTAAATCCGAATTTCTTTGGCTCAAGTGAGCCGAAACCCGAAACCCAAGAACGTTTCTTCAAAGAGTATTAGAATTAAGCAATAAAAGCTCAGGTTTCTGTTCATTTTCATTTCCAAAAGCGGATTTGATTTGGCCACTTTTTCTTGAAATTCCACTTGGTTGTTTATAGCTTTTCGCTACTTTTCAGTGTTTTTGGCCGTCTTCTTCCTAAGAAACGGACAAAACGATAGGCGCAATTTGTATTACTTTCACTCTGCCGAATCTTGTTCCGGAGTTTGCACCTGATGTAACGAACACAACAACAACAACAAGATTTTCGTCTGGAAAGTAAAAGAGCTTTCCGCCGCAAAGTTTCCCTTCCTGGACAAAAACACTCTTGATGACGTGTTCCAAGTTTTTCGAAAAAAGTTTTTGGCGGGAAGTTCGAACCAACGAGTTTGTTTCCTAGAATTTTTGGATGAATCATTCAGAGCTGCCGAATCAGTGCATGACGACGACGCTTCCAGCGCAGCGCCTCGAAGCGGGGGTCATTTGGCGCTCCGGCGATTATTGATTATCAACGTGCAGAAATCGTGGGCGGCTCGGTTGGTTTCTGATTCTTCGTACTCTGCTCTGCTCTGCATAAGTTAGTACGCCGTAAACCGGGTTTTATGTGACCACCCACCCACGCATTTCCCGCTCTTTTTATGTGCATATTCACAATAGAAATTTTGGCGGGAGAATAAAGAAGAACTTTCTATTCCTGGAACTGGAAGGAAGCCTTCTATAAGTTTGTAGAAAAAACTAATAAAACTCGAGTTGACCTGCTGGCTAGAGAAAGTATCAATTTTAAATGCGCTCAAGCAAGTAAGTATATACGAAGGACAGTCGATATTGGATCGGAATCCAAATCCGCGAAATTCCAGGAAAGTAGAATTTGGAATTGAGTTATTCCTCAGGGCATTGCGAAGTTGCTTTGGCTGCCAACAGATTTCCAAGAAACTTGCTGGTTCATTCATAATAAAAATGCACGTCTTCTAGTGCATCATCTGTTGTTTCGAAATTCGCCAAGCGAAAATAATTTATACCGAATTTTCAAAACAGCCAAGGCGGGAAAAGGAAAGCGCGCGCTTGGTGACAGACAGCGTTAGCAACAAGCGCGAGATTTCCGGTTGAATGTCTCTGTATACGCGGCGGTTCGCTTAAATGGAGCGGAAGAATATATATAAATTATTTGGATTTTCGCGGGCGGAATTCGCAGAATCCATCCTATTCAACTGCATGCGTGCATGAAGATAAGAAGAAAAAAACAAGTTTTAAATCTTTTGTGTTTTAGAGCGCGCGCCGCGCGCGCGCGGGCGCGCGGTGAAAGTTTGGCATCTCCAGCACCGAAAAATATATTTTACAGGTTTGTGTCGTTGACAGTACAAAAGGAACGCAATTGAAAAAGCTATTGCGAATTGTCCATTGTCCTCTATTTTCTTCGCCAATATTTACCCTTGCGCTCAATGGTTCTCTGTTTCGAAAGCCATCGAGTATCCAGTAATCGAGACGATCATCGAAACCATCCACTTTCAACTACCGCCACTTAACCTCAATGTCCACTCAACTTTTTTTTCAGTGTTGTCAATACTCAATACACATGTTTTTTGCAGGCTGAATTGAAACCGAAACAAGTGAAGACGTTACACAAAGTACAAAAAAGCAATAACCTGAAATACATGTAACCTAAACCTAACCTAAACAAACCTAAAAAAGTAACATATAAGTATACGCATCACGTAATAGATTTAGACGTCTAGAAAAAGCTCCGAATTTCTGTCCTGTCCACGGAGCTTGTAAATTACGTCACAGAAGGCTTCGCTTGCTGACTGAAAAAGCACATTAACGTGTTGTGGGTGTCTGAAGGAAATTGGCGAAATTGATTTACGAGCCAGTGTCAACGGAATGACAATGCTCTAAAAGCCCAATGTTTTTCGACCATCACTGTGAGACCAGCAATGAAACATGGCGGCCCCCAAAAGTATCGTTTCGTTTTGGTAAATTCTCTGCTGTAAATGGCCATAGGTTTTTCACATGCAGTTTTTACTTTGTTCAACTGTCGCTTCTGTATTTTTTGCTTTCACTTACGTCATAAGTTGGGGAAGGGAAGAAAGACGAGGAAATTTGTTCAAAACTTGGAAATTTAGCGTTTGGAATTGCTACTTCTTATGGTTTTTTGGTACTTCCGGCGGCGGTCCGTGGCAGCCTTGTCTTGAAAAACTAATATATCTTTTAGACGCCTGGGGCGTGTTTTGATAAACTTGTACGTGTTTCTCAATCTTTTAGAGACTGACTCTGTTTTACCGCAGAGTTTCAAGAGAAATTTCTTGAAAAGTTTGGGTAATTTTACATAGGTTTATCAGTTATCTGATTCAACGTGAGGGCCAAAATCATTTGATTCTTTAAGCATTTTAATAGTATAATACTTGGTCGAACAGAAGCACAGGAAAAACATGTTTTTCAAACTTCGTCAAGACATCCTTGGACCAAAGAAGCTTTAGTCAGACAAGCCACAGAAGGAACTGGTTAGCTTTGGAATGTTCGAAATATTTTCTCAATTTGTTTGTCTTCTAATAGACAGCATTATTTAGGGTCAAAATTTATATTGGTAGTTTTCGCGCAGCGTCTGGCAGCGCAGCGTCTAGTAGCGTCTGGCAGCGTTAGCACGCTTCTCTCTATCTTCTCCTTCCATCAAGTGTTTGATTAGCGGTTTAATATACGCCAGCTCGTGTATTTGTATACGTGGTGTTTGCCTTTTCGGCTCTTTTTCAACCGACCAACCTTCAAAGCGTCAAAGCTCCCATGTTTACAGACAGATCAAGTGAAAACAAACACGGGATCAGTCAATCACTGATTTCGCACTTTGTTTTTTCTCTTTTTTCCTATCTTTTTCCACTCATCATGGCCATAGAGCAAAACCAGTATTGTTCTGCAGCTTATAGGCTTGTTAGGCTGTTGTGAGCTGAAATCGCATTGATTGAGATAAGCCAAAAGTATAACCTAACCTAACCTAACCTAAACCTAACCTAAGCTCTGATTCCGATTCATGTTCAATAGGTAAACATTACTGATTAGTTGTAATTTATAGCGATTAGCCCACCTTCCGATTTGATTAATCAAGCATTTCATCTATCAGCTCAGCCAACAGGTCCTTGAAATTAACTTCAGAAGTTCGAACCCCCCATTGAATAGTATGCATCTGCTTTTGCGGTATTTTTTCACATTCGAACAGCCAGCCATTCCTGACCACAGATTATCGCTTACATATATTGCATTTATGTTTGTTATGTAGCAGCGCTAATAGCGCTGCGCTATTATAATTATAAAAAGTAATTACGCTGCCACCAAACCGCTAATAGGTAAACATGCGAAACTATGCATTACTTTTTTCTACTGGCTGATATATCAAAAGCCATTATTCGCTGGAGCAACTTTTGTCTGTTCTCTGTTTCTGTTCCATTAGATTCTTTGGTGAAAGCAAGGAAAAGCGTTCAAATATAGTTGCTGCCGAACAAGCCAATTTCCCGTGACCGCAGCTGCTGATGATGGGAAAAGTAGGGGGAATTAGGATAAATTGAGTCGAGTCAGTGGGTGACATTGGCTGTATTTCGCTATTACTTCGCAAGTCAAAAGTCAGTAGGTCAATCGGCGCGCAGCTACTCAAGAATCTAGTGAACCGGGTGACTCGGTCAAAGCGTCGGCAATTTGATCAAAAGAAGCAATTAATTCGGCGATAGCAGCTGATAGTTATATGGCGAAAGGGAAATATAATTTGGAGGGACAAAAAAGAGGAAGTGCAAGTGTTGGTCGGCAGAAGTGAACATTTGCGGTCTCAGCCCTGCTCGGACAAAGCTTTCATGTAATTGGTTTTCAAGTGGTTTACTAACGTGTCTATTTGTGTAAAGTTTGTCGTGGACAAGTGTCACTTTTGTGCAAGGTTTTGGTCACTTTGGATGGATGAAGAAGCATCGAGATATCGATGACTGTCGTCGGTTTTTGTTGTGGTTTTTTGAAGGCACTTGATGAAACGTGCTGTTTTGGCTGGGAAAAAGCCGAGAATGTTGGACCGTATGGAATACACAGAAACAGAAGCGTTGGGGACAAGAAAAGCAAGGGGATAAGTGAACAGCAGCAGCGTTTTCTACTTGCTCCAGCGTAACGAAAGTCCAAGGGGAAAGTTGAACTTGAAGACGCTTGAACGCTGAAGAGCGGACGCTGAAGCGACGGCAGCGTATGCTCAGTCAGGAAATCGGGGGCTGCGTGTGTGTGAATTACCCGTTGAAATAAGCGGCAGCAGCGTCGTCTTGCTGTCATGCGAAAAAGGTGGATTCTTTTCCCCATGTTCTTTTAGTGAAAGGGGGAAGCAGAATTTTGCTGTCTCAGCTTTCCCGGGATACTTCAGTTTGGTGGTGGAAGCGGTGCTGAACGGTTGTTGTCGCAGAAGACGCTGAACGAATTTTACAGTCAACCGAGAAATCTGAGTTTTGGCGATGAAAAATGGATAATTTACAAAACGGCACTTAACTCTGACATAATTTTGACAATTGTGCAAATGTGCCAAAATTGAATTTTTGTGATCCGAAAACGTTTTTACTCATGTGCGGACATTTGAAAAAAATCTAATTTTTTCAAGTGCACTTAAGCGCCCGCACCCACTAACAGCGTTTGAAAGGTAAGATTTTTCAAAAATCCCGCGTAAATTCAAGAAATTCAAATTGGTCTTAAAAGCAAAAAAATGCAAAAAGAGTTCATAAAATATAGTATTGCAAATTCATCGTTTCCTGTTACCCTTTTAGAAATATATGCCATCAGAAATTGCCAAAATCTCTAATATTTTGGTGTATCTGGTAACATTTCCTTCCGCTGAAATATCACTGCACTTTCCACTGGATTTCTTTCACGTTTTAACGTAACTTTTGTAATACTTGGAGTCTCGTTTGGTGGGATTATGGCGTTGGCGGTATAATAAACGCTTGTCTTCTTGTTCTTTCTCCTTGGTTCGAAATTAATGAGCTATTTTATGAGCCTCAATGACTATTGCTCTGTATAGGATATACGAGAGATTGGCGAATTGCAACCTTCTGTTTCCGACAAGGGTCCGATATTCGATCGTAATTTTGTATCGTAATGACGCTGCGCTTTTATAAGCGTCGCAGCGACGCTCAAAAGCGTTCCTGACCTATTCCGCTCTTGCACTTTTGGATAAGAGAAGCTGCTAATTCAGAGTTGCTATTTTAGCGAGTAAATTATCAATGTATATACGGAAACGCTGCGCGCTGCTTGCTGAAAAGGCCACTTACATAAAAGCTCATTGGCTCATCATCAATATTAGCTGCATATACACGTCTAAAGATAGGCACGTTCAAAAAACAAGCGTCTTCTTAAGCTTCATTCAAGGCTAATGAGGATCAGCGATGCAAGCGTACTTATTATTAGCTCTTGAAAAAAGTAAAATAAAATAGCGCAGCGCATAGGTTACATACGAGTTTTGAAGAAAGCGTTCGATTTTAGTGAATTAAAAGCGCCAGTGTTTTTGAAAACAAATTGTGAATTCGATCTTTTCTCTTGTAAATCCCGTAAAAAGCATATGATTTAGGGCGGGAGATTTGAATATTTGACATTTGAGACGTAAATTGATGATGACGCTGCCAGCGTAAAGGCGCGAAACCTGAGAAGCGCTGCTCAAAAAAGTAAACGAAGCTCTCGCAGGTTAAACGGGCGATGATGAATGGTGATTTGCCATTTTGCGAATTTTTGTAAAGACGTCTAAATACGGGGAAAAACGCTGAAAACGTCAAAGGTGGGAAGATAAGCTTATAGAGAAAATGTGTTTTTATTAGGGCCAGGGAATGGGCGAAGCCTGTAGCTTGTCAAGATATGTAAGTGGGTAATTTGAGAAGAGAGACGAGCAATAAAAGCTGCCGTGGCGAAAAAGGCGGGTATTAGACACACTGTTTTGGCCTTTTTTTGCATGATAAATGATTGTTTTTACAAGGAGTAAAAGAAGACAGAAAAATATGAAGGGAGGATAAGGAGGAAGGAAAGAGACGAAGAAACGAAAAATTATTATTACAGTGAAGCAATATGTTGTTACAGAGGCAGAGTTTACAAATTATGTTTTGGCAAGTCCGCGAAATTTGTTTATGTTTTGTGGAAGGATGTGATGATGAGATTGGTTTGGGAAAATTTGAATACGGACAGACGGGACAGACAAACGCACAGACATTTGGACAGACGGATGGACATATGAGAAGTTGAAAATTTGGTAATTCCACTGGCATCTGTAGTGGAATTTGGAAATAACGTTTTTGAATCGAACGGCACTAAAGTCTGACATAATTTTGGCGCGCGCGCTCTTTGTAGCGCTTAAATGCACTAAACATCTGTTTCACATAAATTATGCAAATTAGTCGACAATTTATGCACCGAGTTCATAAGAAGGTCATGATGACATGTCAACTTGTACTCTAACAAAATACCCGGAGTACATGCCAAATATGCAAATTTATCGAGGCGCCACCTGTTCACAAGGCTTTTTCAGTCACAAGCGTCTATGCTGATTGACCCATCGAAGCATGAAGGTGAAAATGTAAATTAATGCCAGTTTAATATGTTCCTACGCTCATTATGTAAATGATGCGCTTTGGAGCGCTGCGCTGCTGTATAGCGCTTCACCATTCAAATTTCAATGGCGCGAATTCGATAGTGGCGGTGTTGACACTCTTGTCTTTTTCACTGACTGGGGGACTGAATCCCATTAACGCTTCCGAAGCGCAGCGTTTACTAAACGCTTTCACTTGTGGCTTTTTGAAGCGTCGGTCGAATCGCTGCTTGATATATTCTTGGGCACACATTTGAAATTTGCAATTCTGATAATCCTCTCATCGACGCTTCTGGAAACCGGAAGTGTGCCACTTTTTGGCTTTTTACAAGAAAAGCAGCAGCAGCTGCTGCTGCTGCAGGAAGCGTCCATAACCCGGACGTGGAAATTCGCTTCGAAACAACAAACCGACTGAACAGTCCCACACGAAATAACTTTTGGCGAAAACTGCCTACTGAAGCATGTAATAATTCGGAAACTGTATTCGATCCCATAATAGCTTTCCCACTTTCCGCCATCTTTTCTCCATTCGGCCATACCAATGAATATTGAACAGGATTAGAAACTAGAGAAGAGTTTACGATGAGAGTAACGACAAAAGTACATCTTGTTCCCATTTCGGCCGATATTGACTTTTCTCTCAAGTTTCACAGTTTAAAGCAGCTTCTTCTGACCGAGAAAATTCTCACCAAACCGCCACAAAGTTGGCCTTCAGAAGCCTCGTCGGATTGTATGGAATCTGTGCGAAAACTGAAACTTTGTTGACTTTGTTGCTGACGGAAAGGGTATTTAGAGGCCATGGGGGAAATGAAGTTTGGCCATGAGGAGTCGCCAGCTATTTAAAGTAATTTTGGAGCGGGTCGCTTGGGAATCGGTGCGCGGTTTCGACTGAAAGCGCTGAACGCTGCTGCGGCTCCTAATAGAAATTAACACGAAAGGTACGTACATACAGCGAAAAGAAACCAAAGCAATCTGACCTCAGGCTTCGTCTTCATGTTGTATTCAGTGACCAAAGCAATTTCGCACTCTGGCGAACTCGTTGAGCGAGAACCATAAGGTTTTGATTGCTGCCAGCCGCCGCCGCCGCCACAACAGCGTCTCTTCTCGCCTTTCACATCATCATCAAAGCGTCAAAGAAGAGAAAGGAGCAGCAGCAGTGGCATCAGATTTCACACGGAGCGAAATGAATTTGCGGTTTATGTAACGTGTGAAGACGGTGGGTCCCAGGGGGCGCTGGTGTCGTAATTGAGCAGGGAGAGGGGGAGGGGCGGGGGGGGGGGGGGGGGGGGGGGGGGGGGGGG
>JAQGBJ010000688.1:0-34441 GCA_034698345.1 Sphaeridia pumilis | reverse complement strand
TGGGTCATGTCATGGAAGTAGCCGTTCCAGGTTCCGTTCGGGTTTCGATGAAGACCTCGTAAGGAGACTTCAACATCAGAGGTGAAATTATAAAATTTCTGAAGTTCTTCGAGCAAATTGTGAGCTATTCGGACGTTTGCAAGATTAAGCAATGCCACCTGAAGATTTCGTCCCGAAAAGAGCTGCCTCTCGGTAGCGAGTTCGGGAACTTTATCCAGTGCTTTCCAGGTTGCAACGAGTCCAGCTTCGTTCGTGACCACCGCAGCAGCGCTTTCTCCGAATACGAAGCCTGTTTTGTACTTCAACCGATCAACTTGTTTAGTTTGGAGAAGCGTTTGAACCTGACTGAGGGTTTGACCAATAAATAGGAAATGTGTCGTTTCCACTGAACCTCCAGCATCGACAATGAGAGTTTCGAAGAGCGTCTTCGATGTTTCAGCGATGGAAGCTGGCAGAATGTAATGAACAAAATGCATCGAGTATTTCGAAGTCACAAAGATCTTTGAGCTTCTCTGAGTTGTCCAATCGCTGTCTTCAGCCCGAAACCACTGAAACGTCGAAGCAACTTCGAAAATGAGATCCAGGTCCATGTTCAGCGTTAAGTAACTCGAGATTCGGATATCAATGGCTGTTCCGTCAAAGAGAGGACTTCGACAATGCAGGACCTGAGACAAGGCTCTACCTGTTGCAACAGGCTCTTGCTGAAGTGCCGTACCTTCAATACAAAGGCTACGACATAGCACCAAAACTAGTGATACGAATTTGAACGACAGTATTTCTACGTCAGCTTAACATCAAGACTTCAAGTTTGCTTCAAAAATATATAAAGCCTCGGCAACAACACAAACAACAAAAAGTCTTGATTATGTAAGAAAAACAAGGCTGTAACTGTAAACTGAAACAACACATAAAGAAAAAATGTCAACTGTCTTCTAGAATTAGCCATCAGAAATGGCCATTCTCTGGCCATCCTTGTCTATAAGTTCTCCTCTCAGTCAATTCTTAATAGTAGCCGAAAAATATTATGTCGCCAATCCGTAAACAACCGCTCGTTGACTGACACCTTGTCAACCAGTCAGCTGACATGGTTCCATATGTCCTCCGAAGTAAATATATTTTATGGATTGCTTCTGTAATGCCAAAACAGTTAGCACCAGACATTGCGCAATGACTGGCTTTCCTCCCGTCTTTCTGTCACATTTAATATTCAACTAATAGCCCGAAATAATATTAAAAGCCTGTCGCCAAACAAAATGAAAGCCACGATCATTCGGCAGGCATCCCTCAACAAGGCGGGTGTTTCTGTCAAAAGTATCATCAGCTTGAACTGAATGTTCCCATTTAATATCGCTTCCGGTGGTCCCTTGAGTTTATATACGTTATATTTACCAATATTGGACAATATGTCTTCTTGTTTCGACTCATTGCGAATCTGCAGGCAGAATTAAATTCGCCAAAAAAAATCAACCATATGTCTCAATCAAACTATACCCAACCAGATTCGGTTTCCGGGAGACTGAATCTTCTCATCTAAGCTTCTAGAAACCAAAAGTCGGTTTCCGCTACATCAAACGCTATTAGAACTTGTGCCAGTCCCATATAATCTCCCAAGTCTCGTCTGCTACAGGCTCCATGCGAATCTGGACAAATTTCTGCAGAATTCGCAAGACCCAATTGAATCCGTTACATGTTTGTTCTTGTCTGCTCTGTAGCCAATTTGCTGTGATTGACGTTTTCGTTTATCGAATCGAGTCTCAGGTTTGCTATCTCCTCCATGTTTGTGTTTGTTGTGGTGGGGTTCATTCATTAGCTGTTTGTTCAATTTCCGCAAGGTTCTGCAAGCCCACAGAATACTGAATGAGAAGCTGAGAATGGACCAACAAAAACCAGGTAAAACCAACAGCAGCACCCACGCTTAACAGGAAGGAGAATTCGCGGACAAAATGGCAAAATGGCAATACATGCGGAACGTCCGCCGAGCCGAGCAGGGAAAGAAGAAGATGAAAAAGATGCTGTTGCTTGGGCAGCGAGTTCATTCTTCGCTGACTGGGCGGCCCACACCTGAACGACGCTGTTGCTCCCGTTACGTAGCGCTGCAACATCCGTCGTTTCTCTCTCCATCGTTTCTTCAACGCTCCCAAATTGGCAACTGGGGAACAAGAAGAGAACAAGATACGAGGAAATAACTGTTGTTCCGCCGTCTGATATATATTTATTCTTACCTGTTGTTCACGGCCAGATTCGCCAACATTACATCAAATTAAGCTGCTCTTCTTCCATCTTGTGTTTCCTCACAGTTGCAGCGTGCTCCTCGGTTGGCTGTCGAATTTTGAAAGTTTTAAGCCAGAATTAATTCCCTTCTTTCGTGTGTTTCTCCTTTGACAGGCACGAGAAGAAGAGCAAACCCATAAGTGACTGTTCAAAAGATTCGCAAAGTAATTCTCTTCTTGTTTCTTCTTTGATCGAATTATCAGACGGAAAGTTCCATCTGGGCGGAATACAAAGACAATCTAGTTTCTCCTGTCTTCCCCAATTTACACGTAAAGTGCTGTTGTCCTAGTGCTGCTTCTGGAATATAGGCTTTTTGAGCAACCGTTCAAGTAACCAAGGCCTCCGGCGAAGTTGGTATTAGCAATTTCTTAAGCTTTATGCAAGAAGAGTGTTCAAAGGGTGAGATCACGAAATACATATTCATTAGACGAATTTAAGCTTGAGGCGGGTCTTGGCTCACTTGTAATTACGACAAGTATGTAATTTAATTTAAATTTTGGTGTTTCAGCTGAATTTAATTTCGACCAGGCGGAAATATCAAGGCAATTGTTGGACATGTAGACACATTTGGAAGAATGTGAAAAATCAATTTGGCTCTCAATGATCAAAGCAGGTGCATACTTCGAAATGTACTTTGAAGAGGAGCAGCTGCTGGCGAAATTCGGATGCAAGGAACCGTGAAATTTCCTATACATAGTGTGTGTGCTTGCTGAATCAAAAAGTTTGGTTGTATAACTGAGTGAGTTTGGTGGAAAAAAAGTGCTGGTTGTGTGCAGAACATTATGAGTTCAAAGAGCGGAAAAGTGCCGGCGGGCAAAAGTACCAAGGCTAATGCAACGGGAGCCAAGTCAGCAGCATTGCCGGCAGCGCATCGAAGTTCAACTTCGGCAGCGACGACAGCTACAAACATCAATGAAAAAAGTCATCTCAAACAATCTGCTAAAAATTCAGCTGGGTCACAGGTGAGGAATTTTTTAAAAAATTGCGAAATTTGAATTTGAAAAATTTCTGTTTCACAACCAATTTTTGAAAAGCTTGAAAAATTATTCATGAGTGAGTCATCAGAAAACATAATGCAGGAAGGAGTTTGCAAAAATTGTACATTCAAAAAGCGTATGTGGAAACATAGGTATCAAAAGTGTAATTCCAAGTTGCGAGGAGAAATTCGCCATATATAAGAAGAGCATATGCGGAATATATGTATTTAGATGGAAGATTTGAAAAGCGCTGGGAGACGCTTGTCGTTTCCGCTGCGAAATACTCAAGTCAGGATTGCGAAATTCTCGCATGCACTTAAAAGTTTTATAAGGCGTTTTGCCTGGAGAACGGCGCTATGGAATCGGGAATGAAAATAAATGCATGTGTATGAGAAGGTAAATTTTCAAGGCAGATTTTTAGAAGTTGCTGGAAATTTTGTATTCAGCTAATGGAGCTCGAAGAAAAAATAAAACGCGAATTCTCCGTTGGCTCCGTAGCATTGTAGCAGTTTGTTTATAATTTTTCGCGTTTCGTCGTTAGGAGGAGCAGCGTTTGAAGCGTTTTTCCTAGAGTCAACAGCGTTTGATCTTTGGCTGCGCTATCGCTGTGTGCTAGTGTACATCCTTTTCAATTTAATTGTGATCTTCTCCATAAAAGATTGTTTACTCTTTTGCTTTCACTTTTCTCCCGCAGAAGCGCGGTTGACTTTTGTCCGCATAAATGATGGTGAAAGGTAGGAGAGAAGAAGAAGAGCATATTAAATTATAATGGGCTGTTGGCTGTTTCGATGAGAAGAATATGGATCGAGTTCCAGTGGTTTCCAAGACTTGAAAGCAACAGCTTTGCGTTGTTTGGACGAGAATATTGTAGGGATTTTTCTTGGTTATTGAGAGCACAATATAAAATTGTCATGACGATAGAGCAGCTTTTCAGGAGTTATAAACGATGAAGTGAAGAAGAATTGCAGCGACATTCCAACACGTTCTAGTGGGGAAATTCTAGAATTCTAGCCCTAATGCTATAGGCGTTCTTTCCTTGCCAATTCAAGCCTGTCTTGTCCTGGATGGAAATAGCGGTTTTGATATCTCATTCGGCTAGAAGCGCTAGTTCGCTAGACGCACAGCAAGAGAGAGACTTGTTCCAGACAGTTTGTACATGGAATTCCTTCTAGAAGCCTTATTAGAACGTATGGAGTGTGGATAATGTAGGAGGTAACGGAAATATCATACTGAAAGTGTGAATTGAACATGTGACCTTTGAACCGTAGGTGGGCGTTGAAAAATAAAATAGAAAGCGGAGTATGTAAGGGTTGGATTAATGTGCTTTTTTGCTTGTTGTGGTTCCTACAGGGGAAGAAAGATGGAGCTGCAGGAGTCATTCGAAGTAAAACGTTCAACAAAGGAGGAGGAGGAGCAAGTTCAAAGAAGAGCGGGAAACTCGGAGCGAAGTCGACAGCAGAGACCTCTGCAAGCACTTCAGTTGACATGAATGCTGAAGGCTCTTTGAGCTCGCCGGGGTCGGACGATATGAGGCAGCTTGTTCATGTAAGATATAGCAGTTTTTTGGCAATTTTTATTCTTACAGGAATATGACTGAGGTTCAATTGGGTTTAGATGGACTTTGAAGAGAAGAAGAGCACGTTGCCGCAAGTTAGCTTCAACTTTATTAATTCTATCATCGGAAGTGGAGTAATTGGGGTGAGTTTCAAGAATATGAATCGAAAATTTTTAGAATGCTGTGTAAACTGGGATTTTGGATCTACACAGATGCCCTACGCTCTACACCAATCTGGAGTAGGACTTGGAATAATTCTAATGATTTTCGTTGCTGTAATGACGGATTATTCACTGGTACTCATGGTGAGGGCGGGAGAGCTGAGTGGGTCGTATACTTATGCTGGGATGATGGAATCGGCTTTTGGAAGACCTGGATTTTACTTGTTGAGTTTTACACAGTTTGTGTATCCGATTATTGGTGAGACTTTAAGGATAAACAGAAAAAATGTTGGAGTGAGAAACCTTAAGTGAGACCTGTGGCCTCTTTTTACAGCAATGATAAGCTACAACATTATTGTCGGCGACACGTTGACCAAAGTCCTGATCTACTTCAGCGCTGCGACTTCCATCGAGTTCGAACGTCAGGCAGTGGTACTGCTGGCGACTTTCTGTGTGACGCTGCCGCTATCGCTGTATCGAGATGTCGCTAGAATGGCAAAGATTTCGTTCTTGTCTTTGGTATCGATTGCGTTCATTTTGTTGAGCATTTTAGTGAGGCTTGGGCCGTATCAAGCGAGAGTGTAAGATATTTAGAAGATGATTACGATTTAGAAGAGGATTGAGGCCCTTGGTTTTGATGGTTTTTTGTTTTATAGGCCGGTTACTGCTGACGCTTGGCAGTTCTCGTCAACGGGGATCCTGAACGCGATTGGGGTCTTCTCGTTTGCTTTCATGTGTCATCACAACACTTTCATGCTGTATAAGTCGATTGAGAATACCAATGAAAGCAAGTGGTCGAAAGTGACGCATGTTTCGGTGGGCACTTCGTTGTTTGTGTCGATAATTTTTGCGATTGGGGGGTACGCGACGTTCACTGGGCATGTGCAAGGTGAGTTAATTTCTAAAGAAAGAAGGGAAAATCAAGGCTAAAATTTAATGTTGTTTGCCACATTTCATTTTAAATTTCAGGTGACCTGCTGGAAAACTACTGTTGGGACGACGACTTGATCAACGTTTCAAGAGTCCTGTTCTGCCTCACGATTCTGCTGACGTTCCCGTTGGAATGCTTTGTTGCTAGGGATGTTATCGAAACGATATTCTTTTCAACGAAGCAGCCGTCGACGAGAACCAGGCATTTTTGTGTCACCTTTTTGATTGTCATTGCAGCTTTTGCTGTGTCGATGGTAACGGATTGTCTTGGAGTTGTATTGGAACTGAATGTGAGTTGATTGTTGATGTGATAGTTGGTTTGATAGCAAGGGAAGGGACTAATTCTAAATGAAATTGCAGGGAATCTTGGCAGCGATGCCGCTGGCATACATTTTACCGGCGCTTTGCTTCATCCGACTGGAACCGTCCAGGCTTTTTAGTCGTGAGAAAATGCCGGCTTTGGCGACGGCTTTGTTTGGGCTCACGGTTTCTGTTTCCGGTTTGATAATGCTGTTGGTTCGGGATGAGAATGACGGCAGTTGTTCGCATGGAAGACCCATGGCTTATTGTACTCCGCCGCCCAATTTGAACCAAAGTTTGGCGGCTGCGGCTTCGAGTGCGGCGGCGTTGGTGATGGGGCCACAGGCGGAGTTCTTGCCACATCCGGTTGTGTGAAAAAGGCTGGAGAAAATTGGAGTTATACTTACTGTTTGAAGTTACCACAAAGACTTTGGAGGCGCTGAGCGCAGTTAATTCTCATTGGACCACTTCAAGACTTGGACAAGGATTGGTTCGTTGTATAATAAGTTGTGATTGGAACTGTTGGTGCTGTGGTTACTTTTGATATTGAATTGATTTGATATTGTATGTTTACACCATGTTTATTCTCATAAGAAACTGGTCATTTTGATTGCGACAATGTTATAGTTTCGGAATCTGCAATTAAAGTTCTGAATTGAATTTTTTCCAGCGTTTTTCTGAGCCATTTCAACTTGGGTTCATGGTACATATGAAAAACCATCACAAGAAATCAAGATTAAGTACATGTACAATTAAAGGTGAAAAGAACTGAGAGTGTAGCTTTTTAGAAGACCTTTCAGAAGGATACAACGTTAGATGGTGTTATAATAGCACATAAACTAGATATTTAGGCTATGAACTTCCGAACTCCCTACGGCTAGCGTTGAGTGTTACACAATGTCTTGCGGTTCTAAGGCACCGTGTAGGCTAATCTCTATTATAGTATTGACTATTAAATGTGATGCCATACTGCTATTATTGCTTCGCTTGAATAAGTCGCTTCTACATCACTGTGTTGCCAGACTATAATGACAAGTTTTGCATTCATAACTAGTATACTTTGGTTCAGTACTACAAATGTGACTATAAGTTGAACAATGAATAATCTTTGTGATGACACCAGTGACATTACTACTGACTGACAAGAATACTTTCGATAATGTACACTAGTTCTATCTACTTACGACGATCACGAACTGTGATTCACAACAACAACATAAAAATAACAGCAACGATATAGAGAGAATCTATCTGAATCTGACTCACATAAAGACGACGGTATCGCTAATATTATCGACTTTTAGAGTACAACCTTGAGCTATACTACCACTTCACAATTCTTCTGTATACCCATTGAGTAGTTACAATGTTGAATCCTACGCGGTAGACAAAAAATTTGACTTTTGAAGGTAATTTAAACTTTCACTAGATCACAATATGAAAACAAGAAAATGAGATCTGCCAGCTATTGATCCTTGGATTTAGAAGTTGAAGGTTTCGGTTCGTCTGACTTGCTTCTTCTTGGAATGAGGAGCTGTTTGATGAGGATGCCGTAGATTGGCCACAGTCCGAAGATAAAGTGGCCACAGAAGTACAGTTCGCCGTAGACTCGCCACCACTTGTCTGTGCTGAGTAAGCTGAAGGCGAGGGTGCAGTAGCCAAAGAAAATTGAGACGATAACTTTCAGAACGACATAATCGATCCAGTAGCCAACGGTGGAAGCGTGCCAGCGAGCAATGAGCTGATTCTTCGAGCAGATGACGTCCAGCTGCCGGAATGTTGAACGGTTAAAATTATTATGACAAACACAATTAGCTTCAAAAACTTCATGAGAAAACAACTTACGTCCTTCTCAGCCCACATAACGATGAATTCTAGGAAGAAGCACATGTAGTAGCCAGTGTGAAGTCCATGCCAGACAGCGAGGAACATCAAGGCAGCAAACTGGCTGATGTAGCGGTTGTTCAAGAATCTCAAGCGCTTATAGATGTTTCTGAAATAAAAATATGGTTAGAATATGGGTTACGGACAGTAAACTTTCATATTTTTTTAAGCCACTCACTGCGCAACCCAAGCGTTAGTGCATTTGTTGAACGAGGCAATCAAATGTGAGAACTTGTAGTATTTTTCAAACAGCGGCACATTGATATTTTCACAACCAGTGTGCTGATGATTTCCAGAAGCATCCTTTCCGCTATATGCGATACCTGAGAAAACACACTCGACATTAGTTTTTCTGTGGAAAATACACCTAAAAACTAAGGTAATTGAGAAGTTAAAATAGAATCTAACCGGCCAATATGCACGCTCCTTCGGTAACAATCCAGCAGCTGACGTACTTGTAAAGAATGACCCGTCCGAACACTCCAGTAAGAAGAAGTTTTTGATACAATGGCAGTCCCTGTTGATGACAAAATAACACAACACATGAAATATTTACCTAACTTGAAGCTTCAAGCACCTCCTAATACACACACAACTTACACCAAACTTCGGACTATCAAGGAAATCATTGTTAATGAACATGTTTGCCACTTGGTAGATAGCAATGTACGTGAGCCCAATCAACAGCCGTTTCAAGCCAGGTAGAATTGTAGGCAATGGTCGACCATTCTGTGGAATATCCAAAATCATATCCAGGTACATTCATTAGCACGTAACTAGTGCAAATTCAAAATTAACAACAAACCTCCGAGAACTTTCCAACAACGAAATCCAAATATCGCCTCAATGGATACTGCGGCCCGATCATGAAACTTCCAGGGTACAGCACATGGCCAGCACTTTCAAGAATATTCGGAATCTGCGTCAACGCATTGTGCTTTTGGTCACCTTTGAGCTGGCTGAAATTCTCACGGCCGTCATAAACATCAAAAGCTTGTCCAATGAGTCGTAGCGTGAGAACGCAGTGCGGTATTGTCCACTTGATGTCATAGTTTGTAGTTTCCGTCAAGAAGTATTCTAGAATCCATTAGAATCAATTAACCTTTAAGTTCATTCAAAAACAAGAATATCACAAACTATCTTGAAGCCCTGTGAATCAAACTTACCTCTCAGAAGATATCCCATTTGGAAAATGAATGATACCGCAACCGTCAGCTTTGTACCTCTGGTAGCCAGAAGAACAATGTAGTTGGCCAATATACAGATGTAGGCATGAATTATAGACCCGCCTGCAACAAGAGCATTGTATTATTGAAGATTAACTCAGTCAGTCCACGCCGATACACTTCACTGAAGTATCCAGGTACAACTGCAACTGCATATAGTTCGACTTACCATAATTGAAGTAGCCAATGTAACTCCCGGCAATGATGAAGAACAAATGCTGAAGTACCGGAGCTCTTCCGAACAAGAACAGTCGGTGGAGTACAGCAAACGGGTAGCCTGAAAACCAAAGAAGCTTCGTTCAAATCCCAGTCTCTTCATTTCAATCTTTGGTATCAAAATCTTTACAAATGAATCTTACCCATCAAAATGGACACCAGAAGCCTGACAGCAGGCCCTGGAGCCCCCACTTTGGAGGCTATGAAATCAACCCAATCTCCATCTGTCATGATTGCAAATCTATCCCAACCTGCAAATTATAACCAACAAAATCCATTACAAACCCGCACATAATCAACACATTTCCAAACCGGTAAAACAATAACAAATCCTCCCCTCGCTTCAATCCACACAATTTCAACATCAACTTTTGAAATAAAGTTTATTTTCACATTACCCTCACCTTTCAGAGCCAAATTATGTTTGCAAATCTCTTCAAAAGTTTCAAATCTGATCAAATTTTGAAAATTTCACCAAGAGAAAACAGAATCACGCCACCAATTTGAGCAGTGTACAGGAGCAGCACAGCCAATTTTGCCTTTGCTTTTCCCCTGTCGGATCTGCTGTTGTCAGTCTAGAGACGGCCGCGGGTTTGAATCCTGTCCAACCTTCTGTCCCCAGCGCGCTAATAACGTTTCGCCGGAACTACGTATATTATCAAACCGTATCAGTTTAAATGCTGATTAGCTTCACAGATTCAAGTTGATTATACGTTAGGCGAAATTCCCCATTCAAAAATACGCCGTCAGAACCGCCAACATCCCAAGCTGAGCTCCTGACTATCACGGCTCTTTGGTCCTGCTTTCTCCTTATACGTTTCCTTCCCCTGTTGTTGGCTGTATCTAATGACGGGTGCTTTTGATCGTCCTGAGAACCGAATACAGAGAAAGCCAACCGATACGGCAAACAGTGTGTCAGATAAGACCCGGACTTTGCGGTTCAGTCGCAACGCTCTCAACGTTGTAGCTCTGTTTGTGTACCAGGGAAGAAGGTTCAAGGATGCATATGAATTGCGCATTGCTTCATTCGATATCCCTGTTGTTGTCGGCGTTCGTCTGCTGTAAATCATTAATTCGTAAACTGCCGGTAGAATTGGCAAACAGCCTTGTAGATAAACGTGAGTACTTTGCGAATAATAACGACATGTACAAAGGGTGGCGAAATCGTTCATTGTTTTCTTGTTGTATCCAAGACGAAGGCTGGTAATGCCACGTTGACTTTGCCACGTTGGATTCAAAAGTCTATGAGAGGTTTATTAAAGTTTAGCGGAACGAAAGAGACGAAGCTGAAAGAGGATGATACAAGATTTACCTGGGCAATCAAAACTGATAAGAAACTTGTTTTAACCTTTCACGCTTCAAGTGCTGTGGAAGAAACGAAACGAGTTTATTTACACTTACACGTAAATATAGTGGTTTTTGCTACAATTATGTTTCGTAGGTGCATACTGAATCTAGAAATGTAAGAAAGAAGCTTTCAAAGCGAGAAATCTTGTTTGACAGATCAAGGCAAAAAGTTGAAGAAGCGAAGCAAAATGGTTTGTTGACAAAAGTTGTTTACAAAACACTGGCTACTGACTAGCGCCATCTTTGGGGTGAGTCAGAAGACCGCGGGGTTGCAAACGGGCTATAGCTTTGTGGGGAAGAAGAACGCATGCTAATCGCACGTTTGTTTGGATGAAGAGCACGCGGTAGAGGAGAAGATGCGGCGCATGCGGTATCAAGGCTGATTCCTGCTGAGGAAGACGAGCGAAACGGACGTCTGTTCCGTTGAGTGTTTACATTTTGCATTGGAGAATATTCGTTAATAAGATTGAATCGTTAATATTTTGATTAGTTAATTTAAATCTTACCGTGAAGTGTATAATACGTTATTGCTTTTGAGGTATGGTAATTTCAATTAAGAATGTTCAATTAAAATTAGCTTGCAAGTAGTGTGTAAGAATATGTTTTGTTGAGTCGTCTTGGTTTCAAAATGGGGTCAGGACAATTTAACCGAAACCAAAAAGGAATACAGTTAGGATAGGATCTTGAAAAATGTTGAAAAGAAATTCTTGTGATTACTAATCTTGATAGCTCAAATGCAATTTTGAATATTACTATGGGGAAGCATTGAATGAAGAAGGACCGGATGTTGAAAGAACCAGAAGAGACAGGATTTTAATGTTACGGAGACGGGTATTATACTCAGGGTTACTGTGTAATGTTCTTGGAACAAAATTGATAGTTTAGTCTATAAGTATTGATAGATTGTAATATTATTGGAACAGCTTTAATAAGATTACATTTTCTACTTGACAGTTGGTTAGGCATTGGCCTGAGCTTTGATCTTTGAAGTATGATCTGTAATCAAGTGCAGTTCAACTTGAGTTAAGTGACTACTCGATGTACCTGATTGGGACCAGAAAAGTTTGAAGAATAAGACATCACTAAGTGACGAGTGAGAGCCATTTTGAAGTTGAAGACATGGCAGAAGACTTGGACGAAAGTTTGTTGTTGGGAGATGATGACGAGGTAAGATCCTACTTTTTGGGATTGCAGAAGAGTTTTATGTGTGGTAGCATCGGATTCATTAAAATGTTTTTGTTTTAGGGTGGCCATGGTGGAGATTTCAATGAAGATGAATTGTTGTATGAAGGGGACGAAGATGCTTATGGTGGACCTGGAGAAGGGTAAGTAAGGTTCGATGAAGTTAAAAGATTGATTTGGGTTGTTGCTAATAGATCAATTGAATGCAGGGATGATGTATTGGACTTGGAACTTGGAGAAGAAGAACTGGAAACACCAGACACAACTGGCGACAATGGCTTTGCTCCTGTGAAAGTGCGTACACAAGTAACATCACAAAGTAATGAACCCACTCCTGCTGCTAGTGTGACGAGTTCTAGTGAAAATCTTACAAGTCTGACACCAGCTGGTTCGTTATCGACGCTGAAGTCTACTGGGGATAGTGACGATGATGAAGAATCTCCCAGACAACGGCAGCGGTTTACAACCGAGAGAAAAACGGATGATTTGAATGCTGGCGGTGGTCCGTCAGCAGGATCTGGTTCTGGTGTGAGAAGCATAGCATCAATTGGTAAGCTCAGTAGTTCAGAGCCGAAATATTTAGAAATTAAGTATTCTAATGTGCGTTTTGAGCTAAATGAAATTTGTTTTCTATGCAGGTAATCGTGGCGGCTTTCGAGGAGGTCGCGGAGGCTTTGTTACGCGGGGCGGTCAGCTACGGCAAATGGGACCCAGAGGAATGCAGAACCAAGGAAACATGAGAATGCGCCATGCTCCACCAGGAGCATTCGGACAGAGGCAACGATTCCCAGGACAAATGAACAGATTCCCACCTCAAAATCTTTTGCAAGGCCCAGAAGGTGCTGGAATGCCACTTCTTCCGTTCCCGAATGTACCTCAGCAAATGCAAGGAGCAGTCATGATGAATCCGATGAACCAGTTTCCTCATGCGGGATTACTCGGACCACCAGGACCAAATATGCAGGTTGGGCCACCACAAGGAATGAATCCGAACCGCATGAACAGACCTCGAATGGGACCAGGAAGTCCTAACTTTCCTCCTGGGCCTCCTATGCAAGTTCATCCAAACATGCCCCCTCGTCAATTTGCGCCACGAAATCAGCGGTTTCCACCGGCCGGTTTCTTCCCCAATAGACAATGGACTCCAAACATGCCACCCCAGGGAAATATGCCTGTAGGCGGACCAATGGATCAAGGATTCCAGAATTACCCTCAATACAGTAATGGTCCTCAAGGTCCGATGTCAGAATTTGTAACACCGCAGCAATACAACGAGTATCATCATCAGCAAGCTATGAACCAGTCATACATGTCCAACTTGAATCCCGAAGCACCATCATTCGTGTCAAGGTTGCCGAATGGTATGAATCCAATGAGTATCCCACCTGGAGCTCATATCAACCCAGACTTCAAAGGACCACCCCCAGTCATACCGAAACCTGATGAGTATTTCAGCGAAGAATTGTTCGGATCGCCTAGCAAAGACCGTCATAGATTTGACCGAAGTCCAGATCGCTATGTTGAAAGGAGGAGAGATGATTACCGGTACGAGAGAAGCCCTGATAGATACGAGAAAAGCCGCAGAGCGGGAAGTTACGACCGAGATAGAAGTAGAAGTCGGAGTCCAAGTGACCGATATGACAGTCGTAGGGGAGATCCGTACAGGCGGTCACCTGAAAGCAGATACCGAGATGAAGGGCGGCGATACAGTCCTGACCGTGAACGATACCGAGATGACTTCAGGGATAATTATGAAAGCAGCAGAAGAAGAGAAAGAGGCTACGATGACGAGTTTGGATCAGATGGGAGAAGAACTGTAGTCAACCGCACTGTTAGAGCAAGAAGTCGAAGTAAATCACCGCACGGGGGAGAAAGGGTATGTTGTTGAAATGAAGTTAAAAACTCCGTATTTAGTTTAGGCATTAAAAGTTTTCTACCATTACTGTTTCAGAAGTTGCAAGGACGACTTGGACCACCAGTGAAAGATGAACCTCGACAGAATCAGAAAGCTACTGCAATCAGTAAAGAGTCCCAGGTACATTGTGTTCATTAGAGGATAACTTGAGTTCAATTTGAAACTAACAAACTGTTTTTCTATTTCAGAGCATCGTAGGTGTGGACGACCAATACCTTCGGAAACTTGAAGAACAAAAAGAAGTCCGTGCTCGTGTGCTTAGGGAAAAGGAGGCAAGACGGCGAAAACAACTAGGCCAAGATGAAGAACCTGAGCTGCAAAAACAGCCATCTCCTAAAACCAATCCTTTCCTAGCTAAACCATCCGCTGTATCTTCTAGAGGACCCGGAGAAAGGACAGCAACGAAAGTCTTCATAAACCCTAATGCTCTCAAAGGTAAAATACCGTAATCAACATAAGTAAAGTTCCAGTAACACGACATCCGATTAATTCTATTTGATCAAATGTTCATTCTACATATTCAGGCTCTTCGTCATCGACTGTTAAGGTGCCAAGTAGCGTTGCAGCTGCAGCTACTCAAGGGGGACAAAAAGTTCGTAAGATACTTCGAATTGTTAGGAACAAAAAAGGAGAAATCATCGAGAGAAAAAAGGTAAAGGTTATTGTGGGTGTTTACTCATTTTTGTTCAATGTCAGTTTTCTAGTTACCGTTTATCTGTCCCAAACTATTTTAAATGTAGTTCGCTCAAGCTTAAGTTCCTTAAGTTTACTTACTAACCTGCCGTAGTGCTAACATTAAGTAAGACACGCTTGTAGTCAACTCCCTTGATGCACCCTAGTCCTAAACTGCTTTGATTGGTTATGGTTTCATATTTTTTGAACATACAGTACCATCATGTGGTGATTGTTTTTGTTTCATTAGGTTTTTGTAAAAAGTGTAGATGAGTTCTGCTTCTAAACTGTAAGATGTTTCTCGTCAATTATGATCTCAATAACTCTTACGACTGTGATTCGCAAAGACGACTACGAAGACGCCGTAATTTAAATGCCATTAATCTGTGCTGCGCGTTAGATTTTTCGAAGAGAGTTTGTAGGTGTATGTATTATCTTGCTGTATTTATATTTGGAACATATTATGCGCGTTCAATATCTAAAACTTAGCTAGACTTGCGACTTTCTGAGACTAGTCTAGCTGTATTTTTCAAAGACTGATATACCTGTGATCCTGTGATTGATCGGTGATGATTTATAAGACTGTAAACGAAATACTTCGATAATCAAGTCATGAATTTATTCGTGAATGATTAGACTCGTGCTGGTAGTACGAAAAGATATATTTTTGAGCGACAAGTGAATATTGTAGGAAATGGAAAGAAATTGAAAACTTTAAACCAGTTAATTTTCTATCGAGCCAAAACCGAAAACGCGTCAACAAGGCGGTAATGTATTTTTAAGGGGCTAAATAGTAGATTTAAGTAAGGAAGAGCGATTCACAAGAGTGATTCTGTAATTTAAAGCGCCATCTATGACTATTGTTCCTACGTCCGTAATACTTTTCTAAACTAAGTAGTGAACACTACATTAATTAAGAGTTACCACTCTTTACTATTTTACTATTATCTTGAATTGAACTTCACCAGGTTTTAATATTGCCAAAAGCTTCAGCAGTGGGTGGTTCTTCAACACGTGTACCAGTACCAACTACAACTGTAAAATAGCGTATGCTATTCTATTGACTGATGTGTGTAAAACAGACTATGTTGTGCTGTTGTGAACTGATGGTTAAGTGTACGTTGCTGTAATGAAGAAGATGTTCCTTGTTGACGCCAATGAAGAAACTATTTAGTCAAGATGATGAACGCCAGATTGGAAGCCCCACGTCACACCAAAAGACTGTTTCGCCCGCTCTCGATCGGATGTATCCCAGATGTTTATAGTGTTGTTTTAGTAGTTTACATTCTGAAAAATATCAAACCGTTATCTCTTTTTAACCATTGACGGCATCGTTTTGCCGCCCCTTTTTTGTTCATTGATTGTGAATGTTCACTTACAGAAAAATGAATTCTCTAGTTGTTTAGTTCCAAGTTGACTTTGGTCGTCAATTTAGTTCCGTCTTAGCATCTTTCAATGTAGTCATTTCCATTTTTCAATGAAGCTCTGTAATTCAAACAGGTTCGAAAAGATTTTGTAAGAACTCAGAAAGAAGTTTGTAAAAATTAAAATATAGCAAGATTTCGAAAACCTGTTTACACTTACTGAATAGTAGATTCAGCTTAGTAATATAAGATCTTTCGTTGTAGATGTTAGATCTACAGTTGCTCAGCCTCCCATTGAACAGTTTCTTCATGGTTCATAGACTCGACATCAAATACACCTCGTAGGAGCTTCCCATTGTACCGTGCCACGTCTTTACTCGGCACATAAACTTGGTCATCGCTTACGTAACAGTATCTGTCAAAAGGATGCATACAAATCAGAATCAGTCCAGGTTCACAAAGAAAATATGTAAAAGAATACTGATCATTACGGTAGTCTCAAGATCCAATAGGAGCTCGGTGTTAATTTGACAGGATCCACATTTCCGGGATGGAATATCGGACACGGAAGAGGAGCTGGCTGTATTCTCGGGTTTAGCGTTACATGAACAGGAGCTTTCGGAGTGATGACATGTACCCGCATAAGTTGTGCAATTGTTGGTGCAGCTTCACGACCTTCTCTGTAAACAGATGAGAAATTGTTTATAAACTCACTTATCTTGAACAGCAAAATACTTGTAAGCCACGATACATGTAGATACTTACTTGCTACACGGACATCTAAAGTATAATGGCATGTCGGACTCTACAACATCTTTGGCCAACTCCTTCAGATTTTTGCCTGGATGATTGTGAACATACAGGATTCGATCGGGTGACTCAAGCATGAACCGATGCCCGCGCTTGCACTCGTACTCTACTCCGATAAATATTTTGACCGTAAATTCGTCTGTAATACGACGAGCTCGCCCAGTTGGTCTTCGTCCCCGTATGAGCCTAGGGACTGGTTTGTAGACTCCAGCTTCAGCTTTAACCATTTTATCCCACGGCAGAAGCGTACTTGAGCTGGAGATGAAGCCTGGCTGGTGAGTTATTCCGACGTTATGGGTGTACAAACTGCAAGTTTCAGAAAAAATATGAACAATCACTAAATGAAACGTAAAACATAATCCATCTAGAAAAGTTAGGAAGTTTACCTGGAAGACCCGACAGAAACAAGAGACCATGAAGAGTACAGGGGCAGCAAAGTGGGCAAACTTCTGGTGTGCAGCATTCCCGGTAGGTACAATAGAGACTTGTCAGTGATTTTGATCTTCTGAACTTCTTGAGAGACTTCTTCAGGCTCTGAAACTACTTCCTGTCTGTTCTGACTCTGCACCTCCAGTGAATCAGTTTTGGCCTTCAACATCCTGTAGAACTGCTCCAGTTCCCGATCAACATCTTCATCATTAGCGACATCCACACCGTTGTCAAGGTCAAGTCTTTGTAATGCTTCGATCTCAGTTTGCAGGTCATTGGTTGTGCTATCGGAATTTTCTTTTGCCCAATCAACAACAGCTGGAGGAAACTGATGAGACCATTTAGCCCAGTCGTCAGTACGTTGCAGCTTCAGAGCCACAAGTTTCAACGTGGCGTCTAACTGGTCATAGACTTCTCGTTTGATACTACGAGGGTCTATGGGTTCCTTCGGTAATTCTATTTCTTTCTTGCACAATTCCTTCCTCTTTTTCTCTGCTTCTTTGACGTCCTGTTTGATTTCTTTGATAATATCCGAAATTTGCTTCCTGCTGTGAGCATCTTGTGGGGACAAGTTTCCCGCAGGTTTGATTTCTTTCTCACCTTGCAAAGCTTCTTGTCTCAGCCTTTCGTACAAAAGCTCATTTTCAAACTCTGATTTGGGAAGTAATCCATCGACGGCTGACGCAGGAATCGATGGTTGAGGTTGCATGGTTGATGTGAGTTTACTTGACTCTCCTTGATAGATTGATTCAGTTCCCATATTTTCCGCATGTTGAAGTTCAGCGTCATTTTCTGAATCTTCTTCGAAGCCCATACTGAGTTCCTGTCGAAGCTCGTCTTCGTGATTATCGGTGAAAAGGTCAAACTTTCCTTGGTTATTGACGTATTCGACAAACTTCTGTTGATAGATCAGCAGCATTTCTTGAGGATGAATCATCTGCTTTCCAGGAGGTAAAACAAAACAGGGGAAATCAATTTGCTCAAGTCTGTCACAACATCCGTGTTTGATACGATCGTAAAACTCATAGTTGGCTTCGCGGATAGTAAACGGTTCATCTCGATTTCCTTGCTTGTGTCCACAGTTGCAGAAGGAAATGAGCCGGTGACCAGTGCAGTGGGCTTTTTCAGGTAGACTTTCATCCCTGTAATTAGTTTAGCATTATTAGTTCCATAAAGTCAATGTTCCCCGTTGAAACATGAGGAAGTTGCTCTTACATCTCCATCAGGGGTATGACTTCCAAATGGTCTTCAATCGCAACTCTATGCTTTGCGTGACTACATGTATGCTCCAGCAAACTTCGAACATCACATTGTTGTCGTCCCGCTTCCCAGTAGGTATTGCATTTTTCAATAAGCTCTTCGATGTAAGGTCGGACTTCAGGACCATTCGCTAGTTTCATGAAGGCTTCAACAACATGGGCTACCTACAATATTCAATTACATTCAACAATAAACTCGAATGTCAGCTTTGAAGTAACAAGATAATCAATCATAAAAGTTTGCTCACCTTTGCCTTTTGTAGTTTTTCAGAATAAGTTTCTGGCATATTCTTCAGGTACAAAGTGTACATTTTGGGTAGGATCTTAGCACATTGGGATTCCAGGAATTCTATGTCGATAGTACTCAGTTTGTAGGCATGCCCAAGAGCCTACACAAATTAGAACAAATTAAATACCCTGGCTACTTTCCTTCTTCTCAAATATTGCTGTTTCGGACTTACCTCTAATGCCTTTTCATCCGAATGGTGTTCCATGACGAAGAAATCATACAAGATTTCAAATGCTTTCTTCCAGGTCTTGAAGGTTGGCTTGACAAAAAAGTGCTTGTGCTCAGCAACTCTTCGACTATCGTCATCAAATCCTGCTCCATGTGCTAGCCGGACATGAGCCATAAGGAAGTCTCTGAAGTCATTCGTGACATGTTTGTAAGTTTTCAACTGCTGGTCTCTAGGTTTAGAAGCATTAGCCACACTGAAGGAAGGGAACAGTGACGAGAATTCTACGTCAGATGCGTCGCTATCAGTATTGTCTGGATCGAGTAACTTCGCACAGACTTGTTCACAGAACTTGATCGTCAGATGGCCTGTTCTACTGGCGACATCGTCATACATTTCGGCCTCTTGAACTCCTTCTTCAAAGACAAATACATACTCTTGGGTGGAAGGCACAGCAAACAAGGAGTTGGCACTAAACAGCGTAACAAAGAGTCAAGTTAATTCAGTTCCAGTTTTTCAAACAACCAGCAATAGTTAAAGATCATGGTATCCTTGCTAGCTTACCTTATATTTGTAACAATTCTGCACTTTCGTAGAATCTGATAGATCTCCTCTTCCAACTTGTACTGTTCTTTCTTCACTAGATCTGATCCAATGAGGTCTTCAGTTACAAGTTTGGGCCTCTCATTCCTCACTTTGAACAAGAACAAGATCCGCGGTGAACACAATCTACCATGATCTCTCCAGCTTCTGTTGACTCCATCCAAACGAGTTAGCAGTTTTACAACATGTGGCAGTACTTCAAGCCTGCAAGACGGCACAACACGTTATACATCGGCAGCCCATGGGCCATAATGGTAATGCAGTAATAGCCCAATTACCTCAAGCTATTTAGCGCACGGAACAACTGGATGTAGTTGGTATCAAAATAGTTATCTCTACAGCTGACCAGAACGACATGTGAGAGAGAAAATAACAAAAGCAGGCTTCTCAGGTACTTTGTTTTGATGCGACCCCAGATTTCGTTGAAGCCCTGGAAAACCGAAACCTTTAGTATTTGAAAAGTTAAAATATCATGTGCTCTGACTTGACATCATACCAAAGATTTTCCTTGAACTTCTTTGACAGCTCGCTGCCACTCATCTGCTAGCGTTCGAGGATCTTCTGTTCCTTGTAGGTGAAGAAACAGGATTTTGCCATCTTCAGAATAGAACCCATCGATACACCCCTACAAGTCAAAACAAAAGATAGCAATTGATCATTCTGCAGAACATCAATTAGATCATCCGTACAAAACATGTTCCAAGAAGCCTTACCAACTGTCTTTTGTAGCCCCAACTATCAGTCTTTTCATCTCCATTTTCCGTAAACTTTGGCTCTCTAAAAATATATGGTGATCCAAAGGTATCTAGCACCAACTGGAAAGCCCGTTTACAAGCTCCTTTGCCAATATCTTCATGATATTCACTTGAACCAATCACGGAAATGACACAAACCGGTTCATTTTTCAAACCATCTAGTTTATCGTCACTATTGAATTTGCAGTCTTTCAGGACTTCGACAAGAGTAGCACCAGAAATCTCAAACATTTTAGTTAGAGTTCCAAATTTTGACTACATTAACGAAATAAAATCAAAATTTCACATGACTTTTGAGCTTTACAAAATGTAAACATGCCGAAGCCCGTGTAAATTCGCGGCATTCGTTTAAACAGTAGGAGCTCGCCCAAGGATGTCTATACGGTCTATGCTATCAGAGCAGCAGCAGGCCTATCATTTTGGTTTTCAATGGCGGCGTATAAAAGCCTAGAAAACCTACGTAGATAAGGAAGTCGGCCATCATTGAATCTGTTAGCTCCACCCCTTTTTGATTTTCTTTTGTTTAACTGCTACAGAACATAGCTACGTGAAGACTAAAGCAGCTTCTAGCCGTACTAGAGGCGGAGGCGGGCCAAGAATGTGGAACGGAATCCAGAGAATTCCGTTTTCCTATAAAATGTTTTCCCATGTAAGGTCAAGTCATCTTCAAATCAGCTGTTTCATGTAAACAAACGACAATGCCGTGTCTTGAGTCGGAGAGAACTCGAGCCTGAGCCATTAAAGGCTTCTTGATCAATGCATTCTAAACGTTAAGCAAAAATTGCGCAATCTATGAAACTCTTTTTCGATAATCGATTTGTTTCAAGTCCCATCGAAAAACGTAGAAGCTCGCATTCATTTGCCCAATCCCTGGCATGGAATATTGACGTTTAATTAAAGCTGGAATTTGATACTTTCGTCAGAACCCCGTTTCGCAGATTTTCAACCTGGATAACGTGACACGAAATTTAGGTGACGAAGTATTGAGTGAAAGCGTTGCTAAATTAACGTTAGAACAATAGCTTCAAAAAAAGGCGTCTAATATAATGGAGCTCATTTCCGGTCTAACAACAGTTAAATCTGTCATGACAAAAGCCGTGAGTCAGAGAGTGCGAAAATTGGCAAACGAAACCAAGGTGACAATCGTTAAGTGGGACTGGCCATAAGCCTGATTCATTTCCAGATTTTTTCATCATTTCATAGTGTCGATTCGTTAATGATCCAAGAATAAAGTTAACACGCTTGTGAATCTGTGCTTTAAAAAAGAAGTTCGGCAAAATAGAATCTCAGTCTGCTTTTACGGGTCAGCCTGTCGACAGCCAAAATGACTCTGAGGTTGGCTGCTCTTATTTGCGTGATAGGCGTTTACGTAAGTCAAAATAGTAGTAATTTTCAACGAAATTTGAAGAATGGGCTTGACAGTATATGTATTTTGTATTTGTAATTGAGGTGGAAGCCAGCCAAAACTTGACAGTATATAAAATTATATATTATTTTGTTCCCCGTTTTCAGGCCGTCTCCGCCCAAGAAGAGACGCAATGTCGAGGTGTTGAAGTGAATCTGACGCCGGATCAGCGTCAAGATATCAACATTTGCTTGAAGGAGTCTGGGATTTCGTCCATTTGGAAGATTCCCGCTGAAAAGCTTGCAGTAAGTTTGAAATCTTTGAAATGTAAAGAAAAAATATGAGGATTCTGACTACTTCTGTTCAATTTCAGTGTTTCGGTGTTTGCGTTCTGGAGCGGAAGAAGTTGGTAAGTGTTCAAAAAGTTTCGATAATAACGGATACGGATTGTGAGATCTGAAGCTAATCAATTTTGAAAATTTACAGATGACGGACGATGGAAAGCTGAACAAGCCCAAGATTCTCGACTACATCGAGATGGTCATGAGGCCTGAGGACGTCAAAGCGCCGCTTAAGGAAGGAATCTCCAAGTGCATGGATGACTACGGTGAGTTTGTTCAAAATTCTCAGCTATTTGGAAGATTTGCTCAATGACCAAGTATATCTAATTTGCCCGATTTATGCTTTCTCCAGGTGAACAAGTCAAAGGCAAGGACGATCCAACCTGCATGACTTTCATGGAAGTCGGCCAGTGCGTCCATGACGTCTTCCTCGATGTAAGCTCAAGTTGTTTTGAAAAGTGGGGATTCAGGTGTGTAATTGAATCGAGCTGTTAATATTGTTTGTTTGCTGTTCCAGATCTGCATTGAAGACTAAAAACTGCTGGTTACCTGCACGCTGATCTTTGACCCGGCCTGTTAAATTGATGACGTTTTCAACCACCACCGCCCAAACAAAACGGCATGAGCAACTTCCGGTCATGACTTGGAGTTTCCACCTTTGAGTTTGCCAGTACTGTATATAATACTTTCAATTGCGTTATTATTTTGTTCAAGTCTACACGACAGCTGTATGTCGTCATAGTCTACGTAATCAACTCACGAATCTGCACCTTTGTACGAAAATGTTTGTCATTGAATGTCATCGAGTCATAATTGTAATTAAGATCTATGAGCTTTTAAGCTGTAAGTTGAGCATGGAAAAGGTGTAACTTTTTTTGCATTTGTGTATTGTTGAATCCTGAGTCAAATTTTTGCAAGTTTTTAATTGCCGCCATCGGCTTTAATAGCATGTTGGAGGAACAAGGTATTTCCGGATGATTGCGTGATACTAGACGAGTATGTTTTTTGCAAAAATTTTGGCAAGTTTGTGGTTTTGTTTTTAAAAATTTAATTACTCTTTCAAACTCCATGAAAGGTTTTTGGAAAAACTTTGAATAACGTCTATTTTTCACGTGCATTAATGTATATAGGAAATAAAAGCGGAAGAAAATATAAATTGACATTGTTGCATGTGGAAATTGCGTGTCAATTGCATTTCTGTCAATAGATTTTTTCGCAATAAAGGCCATGGTCGTCATCCAGTTGAAAATTTTAAACTTCAGTCCGCAATAATAGCTCATCGAGAGGAGATACGTGCAAAAACTTTGATTAATTAAGGAAGAGGCGTATTAATTGGGCCCACCAAAGTTGAAGCCTTTTTTGTTAATTGTGGAATTGCCTTAAACATTTTGCCATTTCATTGCAGTTGCAGTTAAAGTTGATGCTTTGTAAAGTGGAGAATTGCGATTCTTTGAAAGAAGCAAGTAGAAAATGGCAAAATCTGCTGTACTCACTTTTGCTTTGGCTGCATCCGCAGCCTTCGTGTTTTCAGTTTTGTTGACCCAGGTAAATTCAGAAATTAATCCAATTTTTACTTTTTCTAAATTTTGAATGATTATGTAGGTTTCCGGAGAAGAATTCCAATGCGCTGGCAAAAACCTTAACTTGAACGAGACTCAAAAGGCGGATTTGATGGCATGCCTTGCGAAATTCGGCGTCAAAAGTGTTTTGAAAATGCAGTCTTCAGATTTTCCAGTAAGAAAAAATTTAGAATTTTTGTAGTTTGAAAATTTCATATATATATCAACCTAAAAGGTGTTTTTGTTTCTTTTAGTGTTTCGCCCAATGCATGTTCAAAATTCGCAAATTCGTAAGCTCGCAATTTTTTGCGTATGGGTTTCCCCCAGGAATATTTTGTTGGTTTATAGAAAATAATCTTGCGTGTAAAATTCTAGCTCAAAGATGATGGCAAAGTCGACCTGGCCATAATGACAGCCCATTTTGACGAAATGATTGTTGATAAGACAGCCCGAGACGCCTTGAAGATCAGAGTTACGGAATGCATCAAGAGCCATGGTGAGTGAAAGAAAAATAGCTGTTGGCTGCTGGCCAGAGGGCGCTGTGATCGCTTTTGATTGGTTCTAAAATTATGTCTAAAATTATGACTTTTTTGATTTTAAAAGGCGACAGCGTTCAAAAAGACGACAAAAGCTGCATGAGCTTCATGGAAATTGTGGGTTGTCTCAAGGACGGCATGTTCGATGTAAGCTGGATTGATATTTAGTTAGCTGTAAAAATTTTCCTAGAATATTGAAACTGATCTGAATCTAATGCTATTTTACTTGCGCATTTCAGGTTTGCGTCACCGACTCATAAACCTTCTATAGTGGATTTGCATCAGTTTGCCTGTTTTTTGGTTTGAGAAATTTATAATGTTTATCAGGACTTTTGCGTCATAATAAAATGGTAGCTTTCTGAAACACATTTTTATGTTTGTGTTCGATTCAAGTATGACAACATTAGTGCATGGAATATTTTATTTATTAATATATTCTTTACGAGTCGCTTTTGAAAAACAACAATAACAAAATTGCCTAATACAGATGACGAACGGTACTGAAACAGAGATCCAAATGAAAACGTCGAGAGATTTTGAAGATAATCCCAAGCAAACTTGGAGAAAAGTTCAAGGCCAGATGGCATTTCAACGGATTAAAGACATGTGGTTTTTGAGGATTAAATAGCCGAAGCACTTTCAACGAAACTGCATCGATGCAGTCGACGCCGTTATTCAACACACAGTTTTTGAGCAGTAAAGACAGTTCATTCTTATTCAAGCGCCTATTGAACGTGAAAAGATTTGAAAAATGGAAGTTTCTCCACCTCCGAAAGGTCTTGAACGTGAGTTCAAAACCGTTTTTAGCGATGAGGCCCAGCGGTTTTTAGAGGAGTTGGTAACAGAGTTCCAGGAGGCGGGAAGCAAGGTAAATCCATACAAAAATCAAAAGTAAAATATCCGTAAAATGCGTTGGAAATCAATCAAACACCACTAAAAACCCATAGCTACTTCTCGATCGAAAAGTACGGAAGGTCCACTTCGAAGCGCATCCCGATGCTCTGCCATCGTTCGAAGCGCCAGCAGATCTGCGAAGTACTGGAGGCTGGAAGATTGCTTCGCTGCCAGCAAGGCTTGAGAACAGAAAGCTTGACCTTGGAGACGTCGATTCTTCGAACGACGACCACTTCAAACGGGCTTTGAGCGCGAAGGTCGAAGGAGTCCAAGTGGATTTTGACGATGGGTTTTGTCCGACTTGGAGGAACATTATCAAAGGTGCTCTTGAGAACAATTAAAGAATATAATTTAAAAAGTTAATCTTCTAAATGTCAAATGGGATTCATAGGCCATTACAACATCATCCAGTTTGTGAACGGAAACTTCTATCCGAACGAAGTGCCAAGTTTGGACAAGGCGCCAATTTTGATGCTGAGGCCCAGAGCTTGGAATATGACGGAGCATAACATTGTGGTACTTTAAAAAAATTGGCGGTTCAAAAGGCTTTTAAATGTCCTGAAATTTTGGATTAATATGGCAATTTGTTTTTCCACCGTAGCTTAATGGGCGCGAAGTGCCTGGACCATTGGTCGATTTTGGTCTTTTGATGTTCCACATCGGGTTGAAGTTGAAGGCAGTGGAGGTTGGACCCTTCTTCTACTTGTCAAAACTGGAAGGCGCTTCCGAAGCGAAGTTGTGGGACCAAGTGTTCTCGTGGGCTGAGGACAAGGTTGGACTTCAGCGAGGTATTTTTTTGTAGAACTTTGTCATTTTTAGCCAAATTTTGTATGCACTTTCGGCACTATTTTTGAATTTTTAGGTACTATCAAAGCTTGTGTTTTGATTGAAAACATTTTTGCGGCGTTCGAAATGGACCAGATTCTCTTCGCCCTCAAGGACCATTCAATTGGGCTTAATTGTGGAATTTGGGATTACTGTGCTTCATTCCTCAACAAATTAGGTTCGGTCAGATATTACCTTTCGGCACAAACTTTAAGTACAATCCGAAATACATCCAGTTTTATTCTAGGGACCAGGCGCAGCTTCCTAATCCCTGACCGATGCAAGTACGTCAGTATGGACAAACCCTTCTTGAAAGCCTACATGCAGCTCGTTATCCAAACATGCCATAAGCGCGGCGCGCTAGCTACTGGAGGAATGGCTGCGCTGCTCACTTCGACCGACAACTTGGGCTCAATCAGCCAAGCTGTTTGCACTGCAAAGGCGGGAGAAATTCAAGCTGGAATCGATGGGTTCCTAGTTTATGATACAAAATTAGTGGCTCCGCTCCGAACGCTTTGGAACTCGTCACTGTTGGTCACTTCGCCAAATCAGATGCATCGGACGCTAGATGACGTTGCAGTCACAGCGGAAAATCTTTTGGAGGTGAGAGGCTTTTTAACTGTTTTAACTGGTAGCTTCATCACCGATTCTTATTAGTACAGTCGCTTTTTTCCGATAGATTCCACCAGGTGGCGTGACAATGTACGGCCTGAAGCGAAATGTAAAAGTCGGCATCATGTTCATATTCAGCTGGCTTCATAACGCACGAGGTCATTTCAGCATGTACGGCGCAGTGGAAGATTCTGCTACCGCGGAAATTTCGAGGTCGCAGGTTTGGCAGTGGATTTACCATGGGGTCAGTTGTATTTTAAATCTTGAGAGTTTATGAAGATTGCCGCCAGAGGGCACAGTAGTTAAAAAACTTGAATGTTCAACAGGTGGCGCTGGAGGACGAAGGCAAGCCTGTGATAACGAAATCGCTGATTATGGCTCTTGCCGGTCAGGTAATCGAAGAAGAAAAGTTGAGAATTGCTAAAGAAGAGGATGGCGAAAATAAGATCGATGTGGAAGTCTTGGATTTGGCGAAGCAAATCTTCATGGAAGTCGTGACTGCTCCTGAAGTTGCCGAATTTATTACGACGTTCCTGTATAATCATACAATGTTTCGCAAGTTGCAGCAAACATGAATTTCTAGACAAAATGCATGTAGAATCAAGAATTTGTTAGCAAAGTTATAGCATCGATTCGGTATATTTCTAAAGCTCTGAAGCGCCATCTTGTAACACCAGCAACATAAAATAAAGGCGGGAAAACTAGAAAACTTATTCTCCTGTTCGAACAACTTTTCTTTCTGAGATCTCACCAAAAATGTTGCTACTCTTGTTGCACTTGCTTGCAGCTTCTGCACTAGCAGTCGCTGCTGAAACCAAAACCGCCAACTTCCGAATGGTCGGCGGAGAACAAGCGACCATCAGCGACTACCCGCCGCTGGTCAACCTTGCTTTGTACCACACGCCTGAAGAACTTGCTGATACCAAAAGCCGAAACGCTTCTTCCGTTATCGCCGACGGCTACGAGCACTTTTGCGGGGGTACAATCGTACATCCGCAATGGGTCCTCACCGCAGCTCATTGCCTCGACGACAAAATGAATAAACACGAGAACCTTCGAATTCTCGTTGGGTTTTCGGATCTTTCGCCCGGGAAACCGTTGCTGGCTGGCGAAGCTGTGTTTTATGTTGCAGATGTGGTGCTACATCCGGAATACAGTAAAAAGTTTCTGCTTTCTGATGACGTGGCGCTTATAAAGATCAAAACGGATTTTGGTCCTCGAGAGGTTGCAGCAGTGGAAACTTCTGATGAAGATTTGATTGGTGCATGAGTGTAGTTAAAATGTTGATTTATGAGAAAGTATTGTTTCGTGTTTAAACGTAAGTGATTTTAGGGAAGGAAGCTACGACTTTTGGCTGGGGATCGACAGACGCCACTGGATCTTCGGGCTCCTCACTTCAACTTTTGAAACTCACTGAAAAAATCTACGACCTTCCCGAAGACCTTGAACTAGGCATTGAAATGCGAAAGGGCGGCAATCGGAATGATTTGCAGGAGCAGCTCATTTTCTTTGGCTCGGACCCTGACCGTGGGGCCTGTCACGGCGATTCTGGTGGACCCCTGATTCTGAGCGGAAATAAGAAACTGATTGGAGTGACCAGTTTTGTGAACGAAACCTGTGGCGGCTACTCTTTTTTTCAGAAGATCAGTCGGCATATTTCATGGATTGAGAGCAATACGGGCGACAAAGGGAATGGTCAGTATAGATTTGGCGGGTATTTTGAATTTTTCGTGGAGGTTTGATTTGAAAATTGATTGCTGCAGGGACCGATGTCGCCTTGGGAATGAGTTCCATTTGTCTTGCGCTCAGTGTGGTCATGGTTGCCATGAACGCTTTGAACTTTGACCTGAAGCTTCGACCCAGAACCGTTACCAAAATATAAACCTTTCCGCTTCTTTTTGAGTCATTGAGATGCGAGAGGTTATTTAAAGCTCAGGCTCATTTTACGAAAGTACTTGCAGAAAGAGCTTAGCTGCCACACCGTCAAAAATTGCATAAAAGCAGGGTGTCCTTGATACATTGGTTAGACTGAATGCATTAAAGGTAACTCAAGGGCCCTTTCACAGCCTGGATTTTCTAGTATGCGAGATGCATCAAGTGCATATCCAGTCAGTAGGGATCATATGAGAAAAAAGGCTCACAAATGCATGTCGTCCTTGAGGAGATGCATTTGAACACATACGCAATCACAGCTACTGGAGTTGATTCCTTGAGGAGTTTAGCGGACGACGTCGGGATGAGAGGATTTGTTTGCCGCGCCGCCTGCTGTTCTGTCCGAGAGCCGGTGTTTGTTTTGATTTCAAAGATTAACCATTAAAATCAGTGAAATAAAAAGCTTTTACAAATGAAAGCTAAAGCAATGGAGCCTGTTGAATTTGGAAAAAGTAAGTCGAGTGACAACAAACGAAAAGCTTCAGATTCGGCAGAAGGTGCTGACGAAAGACCGGCAAAGAAGCTACGAGTTTTAGAGGATAAATTCAAACTGGTTAGCAGGTTTGATGAAGCTCTGAAGGACTATTTCAACAAGTTCGAATCTGAAGCCGCTGGCATAGACTTTTTGGCTGAGCATGCAAAAGAAAGTGGTTCAAAATTTCTTTGTGAATTTGTATCCTGTGCTTCAGAATACCGGCCACTGAAGAAGGAATCAGAGCCGAAATGGATGAATATCGAAAGTGCAAAAGTTGTAAGTTCCAACTTCTAGATTACATACTCCCACACTATAGGTATAGACCAAAGAGACATTTAAAAACAGAAAATTGAAAGATTTTTGTTGAATTCAGATCTTGAACGCAGTCTGCAAGTACCTTGACGTTCCAACCTTGAAGATTCTTCGCTTAGTTTGCAAAAGGTGGTGCGAAGCAGTCACATCGATTGTTGATGCCACGACTGTCTTGACAGGTACTAACCCTAGTGCCGAATGGGATCCAAATGATGACGTTTCCCGCCTCGAACGAGGATATCGTACATATGGCACATATATCACAAAAGGATTCACCTGGAAGACACATCGCTTCAGACACGTCGAAGTCACCACTGTAGGAGAACATGTCTGGGAGTTTTGGAACATAAACTCGACAGTCAAGTGGTTGTTCCAGAGTCCAACAATGGAAGCACTTGAGTCGCTCAGGCTCGTTGGATTCCGGCCGGATGTCTTCAACAGCGCTATTTTGCCGTACTTTATACCCAAGTACCTGAAAAATCTGAAGGCGCTGACGCTTTTGAAACCTTACAAATACGAGAGACGTCTCAAGTACAACACGCTCGGAACGCCAGTTGGAGATTTGAAACTTGAAAAGCTTGTGGTTCAACTCGGCGATGATTGGGATTTCAACTGGGAATTTTTGGACAGGTGTCCAAAACTAAAGGTGCAAAAAGGAAAAAGGAACACGCTCAATTATGATTCCATGTTCCTCCATACAATCTAAATTCTGACTTGTTTTAACAATAATTTTTAGATTATCAAGCTTATAGCATTGCAACGGTTCGCACCAGCACCGCCTCTCATTGAAGAATCAGAAATGTCCGCTCCGCCCGCTTCAGAAAAATTTCATGACTGCTTGCGACAAGCTTCTAAATATTTGGCCACGAAAGAAATTCAGAAGCTTGGATTGAAGTAAGGGGGTTTTTCGATATCTTCGAGTATTACGTATGAATTTAATGCATAATTATGAAAATTATCGTTTGGTCTCCTAGGTTTGGGAACGAATACGACATTGATGTCATCTGTGATTTCATCGCCAACATTTCTGCAAATGGACACTTGAATGACCTCAGCCTTGAAGTTGATCTGGAGCCTTCAAAACTAAAGCTTTTTGTAGACAAACTTGCGCCTGCCCCTCGCCATGGGATGAAACTTCTTTTCAAAGGATATCAAATGGCTGAATTTTTCTCGGATGACTTATTGGAGGCTATTCTTATGAAGCTCAAATTGAAAAGTTACTTGGATATTCCAAGGTTCCAGTTCACGCCGTCCATGTTGAAGCTTGATGATGTCCTCGTCCTTCGCAACGAGTTGTCAGTTGATGTTTTTGAATTGCCACAGTTCCATCAAACCGTTTTGCCCAAGTTGTTCCCGGACATAAATTACGTCTGCATTCCTGTGCAAGTAAAAACCGCCAAAGGATATTCGAAAACTAGAACTTTTGAAGGCCTGTTTCCAGCAGCAGCAGATGTCTTCAGTTTGGAAAGCATTCGAGGTACAAATCCGGAAACTTTCATTGACGGCATTTCTCCGGAAGGGTTTGAACGGTGTGGGATTTTTGGTAAGCATGAAGTTGATATATCTTGACCTTGGTAAACATTGGTGCCTTAATACACTTTAGCTTATTATTAACTTGCCCCACAGATGCCAAAGCCCTGCACAAGAATGCTATGCACGTTCCGAAAGAGCTGACCTGTAGAGAACTTTCTTCTGAAAAATCGGTCGTTTTCATTTTTGGAACCATTGATCCTGCTGATTTCGAACGACGCAAAAGTACCAGTGGTGCAGTATGCGTTAACGAAGATGGCGTTCAAACTATGGTTCGCACGTTCTCAGAATCAAAGAAGTTGTCTTACGAAATTTCACAGGTGTTTGATGATTCAGCCAAGCTGGAAGCCTTCAGCAACATTTGCGGCGCATTTGACCAATTTTTGCAACCTTTGGGCACTGCTGAAGAAGTGTTGAATTTTTTGTTTGAAATGACTGGATCAACCTGGCAACAATTAACTTTGTTCATGCGCCTTGTGCCCACGACTGACATCTCGGAGAAAGAAGACTGGAGAAAAAATATAGTGGTAAGCCCCAGTTGTATTTTACGTGAAATTGTCGATTTTGTTCACATAAGTTAATTGATCACATCACGACAACGTTACAGGTTCTGGGATCAATATTTGAAATTTTGGACTTGGCCAATTTAAAAAAAGTTCGAGTGGTCTGCAAGGCTTGGGATTCTGTTGCTTCATCACTGTTGGTCCAAAAGGTGGTACTGACTTCACCACGAGGCGAGAACGGGAACCCGTACTGGAGTAGGAGTCGCGGCCAAGTGTTGGAAGGGGATTCTTATTTTGAAACTTACGTAATGAGTTTTTACAACGACTCTTACAGAGGCA
Organism: Sphaeridia pumilis; assembly: GCA_034698345.1. Taxonomy (NCBI): domain Eukaryota; kingdom Metazoa; phylum Arthropoda; class Collembola; order Symphypleona; family Sminthurididae; genus Sphaeridia; species Sphaeridia pumilis. The sequence goes on along the minus strand of JAQGBJ010000688.1, from coordinate 2,927 downwards.
TCAAATTCCGTCATATTGAACATGGACCGGATTTCAAGTTCTTTTGGAAGAACAGGCAAGTGTATGGATTCACGGCCTTGTTCTTTCAGCAATACCTGAAACTGAACCCCTCTGTGGAAACACTTCGAATTTGCGGTTTCCGTCCTGCTGTCCTCGAAGCACTCTTGATTCCGTTCTTTCTGCCGAAATACTCCAAACAACTAAAATCTCTAACTCTGGTAGCACCGTGGGAAGATGAGAATGAACCACCACCTGAAGCACATGAGATTGACATTAGCACCTTTGAACTGGAAAAATTTGTCGTTCAAGTACACAAGGACTGGCGGCCAAATTGGGAATTTTTGAATAGGTGCCCTAAACTTAAAGTGAGTTAACGGAGAATTTTGGCAAAATTTGTGACAGCTTATAACTCACTTGCACCAAGTTATTATTCAAATTGTTTTAGTGTTTCAAGTTGATTGGAATGGACTTTTTGTACGATGGCAAATACAAACCAGTAGAACCTGCAACCTTCAGTTTGATTCTTCAGGAAGTCTTACCTTTTTTGAAACCTAAACGTATTCTAAAGTTGGGCCTTAAGTAAGTTAATGCCTAAGACTTGAAGACTTATAGATCCAAATGGCTGGAACTCACCCTGCCATAAAAATTATCGGATTCTACATGCTTGAATTACTATAGGTTCACTCCCGAGGACGACATTGACTCCGTTGCTGACTTTATTCGTCAAGTTGCGTCGAACGGTTTCTTAACTGATCTCAGCATTGAAGTTGCTGCACATCCTGTCAACAGCGTCCAACTCATCAAGAGACTTCCATTGCCGAGTCACTACGCAAAAATCGTTTTCACTGAAGTCAAAAACAGTTATTTATGGGATACGCAAGACAAATACCGTTTCGTGAATCAAATTCTGGACGTTGTGGAGCGCAGGGGTTTTTTGAAACTGCCGCGCTTTGACTTACGCATTACAGACCGTTTCAGCAGGCAGGGCGCCGTTCCCGACAAAATATCTTTGCTTGTACTCAAAGGAACAGTTGTTGTTCGAGTGAAGCACCTGGAACCAGTTTTCGGAATTCCCAACGTATACCAGCAGAGGCTGAAAACATGGTTTCCGGAAGTGAATTATGTGTGCATGCCATGGCAAGGTTTGCCCGAGAAGACGGGATTCTTGACCACGAGGCTACTTGAAGCAATTCTACCAATAGGCCAAGCGTTTGAACTTCCGGGCATCGCTGGTAGAGGGAGTAAGGAAGCCACTAAAGGCCTGCCGTTGCGCGCTTGCAGATTTCGTTCAGGTTCCTTCGTTAAAGGTAATCATCTGACAGACGAATTCAAACTTCAATCTATTTTGATGCAAGTACTGCGTTCTAAAGTTGCATTTCTTGTTTAGATGCCGCTTTGCTCCGGCAAGCAGCTGTTCACATGCCAAGGGCCCTGCGACCCAAAGACCTGAGCCAAAAACAAGGCCAAGTTTACGTCTTTGCAAAAGTCGACCCGCAGAGTTTTCTGGAGGTAAGTTGGCAGAGGTTTTGAATCCCTAAAAATTGTTCCTGCTTAAACTTCACTTAACACTCGTTTTGGTTCCAGGTGAAAGAAGATCAACGAGAAGCAGTCGAGTTTAGCGACATTTCAAATTGGGATATTCCTGGCAACCTTGGCATGCTCAGGACCATTCGCACTTTCCAAGGCTGATAAATGTTTCAAAAGGTTGTCATGTTTGATGTAATTGTCACAATATTTTGTTGTACTTGAGGAACAGCAAGAACAGGTTGTGCATTTTGTTTGTTGAAAATTTAAGTATATATATCATAAATAAAAAGCCATCCAAATCCTGGCATGCGCGTATGTTTATTTCTGGTATATTTAGGCAAGAGACGTGTTCAAATTGGCGAGATTGAGGCAACAGCTAACCAAATGGTTTCTTGTTGGGTGTCCAAAGGTGTTTCTTCGATCTACAATCTAGAATGGTTCTAGGGCGGAGGAGAAGTATGATTCCATCCAAGTGCGTGACTTTGGAAGTGAACCCTCACATCTGCCCATTGCGTGGAAGGTAAACTACGGCTCCTTGAGAAATTTTGCGTTCTGATCAAATTTACCGACCTGTCCAATGGAAAGCCATTGGAGAATGTGAAGCTAACTTGAAGGATTTCCCTCGTGCTGACTGTGAGGCGCAGGAGTTAATTTCTAGCTTTTTGATTCGTCTCCCGTTTAGTGGACTGTCGTCCCTTCAAAATTTGTAAAATCGGACAAAAATAAATAAATCCCTTGGATGGACATCTCGTGTTTGAGAAGGCGGGTGAAAGTGAAAGAAAGTAAACTCACAGCCCTCTCGCAGTCGGAATTTTCATGAGTTACAGATCTAAAATGCTCCCTCGTAATGCCTCAAGCTGCTGCGGAGAGGAATCGGAGAGGAATGAGTTTTGGTAATATTTAAGAGCGCACACGGAACGAGATGATCGCGCGAGTGAGAGAACTTGTTTTTCTGATGGACATCGAAAAAGCCAGACACATGTTATAACCCAGACACATACGAAATAAATAAAACCATTATGCTCCCACATGGATGTAGCTAGGGTAACATGTGGCGTACCATTCGAACCGCCTTTCAAAACTCTACAAGTGGGTTCCCTTAGATTTTTGAATTAAAGCCTTTTTTGAAACTTTGCAGTTCAGGTGATAGATTGGAGTATGAAATAGAAATGAATTATGCTCCTACACGGATGTAGCTAGGGTAACATGTGGCATACCATTCGAACCGCCTTTCAAAACTCTACAAGTGGGTTCCCTTAGATTTTTGGATTATGGCCTTTTTTGGAACATTGCCGTTCAGGTGCTAGATTGGGGTATGAAATGGAAATGAATTATGCTCCTACACGGATGTAGCTAGGGTAACATGTGGCATACCATTCGAACCGCCTTTCAAAACTCTA
>JAQGBJ010000687.1:0-34453 GCA_034698345.1 Sphaeridia pumilis | reverse complement strand
GTAGAGCATGAGACTCTTAATCTCAGGGTCGTGGGTTCGAGCCCCACGTTGGGCGCATATTTTTGCTTCTGTTGACAACGTTTCGTAACTTGTGTTATATAATGTAAATACTCATAACTCAAGAAATATTTTGTTCCAAAGGTCACGGGTCATCACGTTTACAACGGAATTGCCGATTGTGCTACAACAATATGTCGCAATGAAGGAGGAATCAGGGCTCTTTACCGAGGCTTCACGCCGACAGTTTGCGGGATGGTCCCATACGCTGGCCTCTCTTTCTACTGCTTTGAGTCCTTCAAATACATCTGCATGACGTATTTGACAGAGTATACCACTGCTGACTTTTCCGGAAATTCGGGGGGAAAGGTCTTGCTCGTACCTTACAAGCTTCTCTGCGGGGGCCTTGCGGGAGCTTTTGCGCAAACCTTCAGTTATCCATTGGATGTCACCAGGCGTCGTATGCAGCTAGCAAACATGAATGACTCTACCAAGAGATTTGGGTAAGTTGAAAAGAAAAATATGCAGGGAATATATTTTTTGTGGGCAAAATTACTAACGGTGTTGGTATTTTCCTTCTAACTTGATGTCTTGTCTATGGTGGTTGGTCTTCGTAGGAGGTTAGTGCAAAATGATTATGGAATATGCATATTATAAGTTGAAATTCTACAGATGCCGTAATGCCATATTCTTATAATTGCAGTCTGGGTATGTTCAGCACATTGAAGCTCATCTACAAAGAAAATGGAGTCTTCCGGGGTTTGTACAGAGGAATGAGCATCAACTACCTGCGAGCGATTCCGATGACCGCTGTGAGCTTCAGTACCTACGAACTCATGAAGCAAATGCTGAAGATGGACACCGGAATAGCAATGAAGACCGGTTAAATCAGCTAATGCAAAAGTGGCTTATTCTGAACGGGCACACAAAGTACTCTAGAACGATCTGAATCGGAGTCTATCCATTTCTCCGCACTCAGCTTTATGAACTGTTGTGTTATGTTTGTTAGTGTCTAGCGCCTGTTTGGGAGGCTACTAGACTATTAGATACTCTAGATGTAAATAGTACAGGAAAGACAAAATAGGTTATATTACCGCCGACTGACTATTTTTCTACTGGTAATTCACAATAGTAATGATATTATTATATAATGTACACAGAGCCATCTACATACCTGTCGTCACAAGTAAGAGTTTTTCAATCATTTTTTGCCACCCAACTATCTTAAATAATTGTCATATTTTGTAATCTGAACGGTGATGGTCTTATGAAAATAGAGCTAGTTGCATTTTTGCTATATCGGACTAATAATCTCTCCTCTGTGAATGTAGTCAAGATCCTTTCTTGAGGTTTTATCTTTAGCTCCAAGCATTACGTGAATCCTAGTCGAGCGTTATGTTTCAGTGGTGAAGATTCAGACTATGTGAAGAATCTTGAGACGGAATTCCAGTCTGTGATTAGGAGTTCGGTCTATATTAATGTTCGTATAACTGGTGTGACATGGTGCTGATGCTTCTTGCAAAGTAACCATGTGATTGTATGATTAGATATATACGTGCTGTAGGACAAATAGCATGTGTTTTTAACGTGAACATATTTTCCGAAATGGTACTTATACTCAATCATGTTACTCAAGGAATGGTTAAGCTTTCATACACAATGTCAAAGCCATGACGCCCCTCCCTATCCAATAATGTTGCTTGTTATATCCCTGATTTTTTGTCAACTGGTGAATTTTATCAACTCAAATGTATACTTAACATTTATCTGTTTCTGTTCCTGTAGTTATCAGTTCCCAAAACATCATATTGTACTTTCTGTGGCTCCAGTTTCTCTTGTGTGGGTAGCCACCAGACGTAATCGTTGTAGTTCCTAGAATATGTTACAACTTATTATTTCATGCTTAAAGCAAATTAAACCGTTAATCATTTATGAACTACCAATTTTTTGGTTCTACCGAAAATGGAATCTTGCCTGCAACGTTCACGGTGTCGTTGCCTTCAACTGTCTGTTTCACTTGAATTGATTTCAAAGCGTTTTTCAAAGAAAATCTTCGTATTGTTTCAAGCCTTGCAAATCTCTTCTTATACACAAAACAATTGAATCGACTTTATTTCTCAACTATTGCTAAACGTTCTTTGTCGCATCTTTCAGCACCCACCACCGCGGCGACAGAGAAATTCGCTATCAATTCAATAGATATTGTTTTAATTGAAAAGCGTATTAGTCAAGCTGCGCTCCAAGACCTCCCAGCGCCATCTCGGAAGTGTCGGAAGTCGACATGAATGACATAAACGTTGAATCGTAATGGACATTTAGCATTCGCTCACTACACTTGCATTTTAAAAATTTCCCATGAAAATCCTGACTTGGTGGTGGGATTTGTTATTGTCCTTTCTGCAAAACTCAATCAGGAGATCAAATGGCATTGTGTAGGTCAGCAGAAGAAGTTAACCGAGTGAATATTGTACTTCCTCGCCATTTCCACAACTTTCGCTCTCATCCATTATCAAGAAGCATTATGACATTCCTGTCGGCAGCCGCGTAACTTGGACCTCCGGTGGAAATGGCATGTGCCTTTCTGGTCGTGAGACATTCTTGAAGAATTCCTTTCCGCTAATTAGCAGAATCTGGTGACAAGAACCGCCTCCCCACCACCGCTACTAATTATTATTCTACCACTGAATTCCCACACTTTCCTTCAGACTCGGGAATCCAAAGCAAACTTATACACCAACCAAGCTCTCACAGTAAAAATAATAATCCTTATTGTTGTTGTTGCATTTGCAACTGATCCATTTGATACACAATATGCTGTTAACACGTGCACAATACTTTGCTAACTCCAACCACAATTAGCAATAAACCGCCCTCTGCCTTCCTCCTAGACGCCACTTGGGCGGCAAAACAGCTTTCCATCTTTTTACCACTTTGGCCACGAGTTTCTTCGAGACTTCGGAAGCAGAAGCAGCTTTACACATTTTACGTCATCTCCCTTTGTGTCACTTCTCTTCATTTACTAAAAGTCATTTAGTCTTAAGTTTGAATTCAAAAACTATTAATATGCCCACCTCCTGTTGCGTCAAAAATTTGCGATTCATCATCTGACACTTGAAACCCCAAGAACACTTCAAGTCATGCTGCAAGTATTATATTCATTTTTGGCTATTATTCGGTCTCTCAACTATTCGCAAAATGCTATATATTACACTTGTACTCTTCATTCAACTATTCACATTAAAATGCCTTGAGTAGGAATTTTGCAACATATATTATAGCGCTTCTTCTCTTCTTCTTCTTCTTCCGTAATAATATGCGTCGTGCAGATTCAAGAAGTCATCCCCATTTCAATTCCCACCTTCTTTTTTAATTGTCTTCCGTTCACGCGCTTTTAAATTCAAACTTAGAGTCGTCGGCGGCTGAATTTCTCTCTTTGGTTTTAGTAGCTTTCATCGCGTCATTGTTGTCCCATTTTAAAATATGTAATTCATCATCCCCGAGTTCCGGTTGCATAATAACATGTTTCATAGTTAGCAGATAATTCTTGAAACTCGTTCAATTTTTTTGAAATTTTAGCCTCTATTTTATTCCCTTCTGAAATAGTTGAATCTAGTTAAAGAAGCAAAGACTTAAGACATGTATCCAGAAATTGGCAGCGTTTAGCTTTTTTAAAAGGACCCCAAAAAATAAAGGTTGCAGCGCAAACAAAGTCCCTAACCTCCTTATCACGGGTTATTCGATTAAAGCAAAATTTAATGCTTCGGCCTTCTCAAAAGATTGAGAGGAAGTGAAAATTTTTCACAAGGGACTTGAGACCTTTGGCAAAAGTACATCACGATGCACATCGAACACGGTTTCTTTCGCTTAATAATCAATCTTGCCACTTGTGTGTACTTCCCATCACACACTTGCAGATATCCACGTACACTTTTACCTTCTTTCTTATCCTTCTCAACGTCTATTGTTGTTCGTCGTGTGCCTTTTATAAAACACACTTTTAAACCCAGTCGCCATTGTAATACCGATATCAATCCTTGCCTTAACAATCCGCCGCGTATATTCTTCTTCCTGCAAAAGCTATAGAAAGAATGCATTGTATTTGCAGCCTTTTCTTTAATTGCCATTATTAGCTCCTTGTTCCTAGACACTTGATTGCATATTTCTTTTATTTCCAAAAAGTCTTAAATTTCGTCTCAACCCATGCTGAAAAGTTTCGTTGGTTTGGTACGTTCACCTGTGCACAGAACGCCGAGCAGATAAACCATGCAGCACATCGTTAGCCGTTCAAAAAGCTCTGATTAAATCGATGCCGCTGCCGACCCTACGGGCCGTTGATTTTTCCTTGCCTACCTTTACATCCTGACGCCTTCTTCGTATTAATATATCGACTTCCTTAAAAATCTAGATTATTTTAGCTCTAGCCTTCAGTCAGTCACCTAATAATTTCTGAAAACGTTCCAAGGCTAAAAACCTATTAGAAGAAATTTTTCCCAAAGTTAACTAGCCACAAACAACTAGCTGACACACGTGCGTCTCATTAAAACCCTATTAACATTTTCTAGAAGCATTCTCGTCGAAAGGCCAGTCGTTGTGGCCGCAACTCCCCCACAACAAGTGGCAAGCGCTGCTCCTGTAACGAAGTGTAAATGCCACTAGTCTCACCTGCTTCCAAACGGCTCAACATAATATTCATTCAGCGAAACTAAAGTCTACCTGCGTATAATGTAACGTTAACGTTATTCGTAACGTGCACCTGTTTGAGAGAAAACCACCTGCCTCATCACAGTCAGACAGCAAACTATATAGTAAATTGCACACATTTTTCTTATCCCTTTTTCCGACTCATGCTGCGTTAAGTCTTCAGTACCATTTCGGCACCCACATCACCAACAACATTAGCTGACATATTCCCACCGTTTCTATTCACATTTATTCAGTTCCTACTGCAGTGCAGTTGAGTTGACATTTACGTTCCGTGTCGTCAATGTCTCTTGGTCAAGTTGCCCGCTTTTGGAAAATTTTGTATCGAACATTTTGAAAAGGTTTAGTGCTTTTGGTGACATATAGTGAAAGAGGATTGTGAAAGTGTGAGCTGTTTATGTCCTCCAAAGAAACCATGGAATCTCCAAATTCCAGCAAAAAGAGCCCACTGCTCTACCGCTTCTTCTTGAAGGGTTACAAAAACCCCATGTGTGGCGGCCAAGGAAAGCCGGGCTGCAAAATTAGTGGTGGTGACAAATATTCCAGGGAAAAAGAGGAAGAACGCTACAAGGTAAAAAATACAAATATTCAATACCGGTTTGCATCACACTTTTTAAAATATTTAGTAGTGAAAGTATAATGTTGAACACCTTGGATCGTAAACCGTGATCGATCTTTCACGCCCACTCCCTGTACTCTGTTCAAATTAATAACCTTCAATCACGTGCCGGAATCACGTCGTAATTCTTGCTCTGGTTACTCGCATGAAGAAGCCTATTATTAAAAACCCGTTGCGTTTTTAAAAATTCAATTTTTAATAACTTTACTGTACATACACATTTTACTCTTGCCCAAAAACTGTATTTTTGCGGGAACATTCAAGTTTTGCATCAATAAAAAATATTGTAGTTTAAAAATTTGAACCAAAATTTACAGCGCCGTCAAAGAAATCCCGAAGCTGATCCCAACGTGACTTACGACACCGACTGCATCGCAGCCCCGCCTTCACCCTTCAACTCTGGCTTTAACGACGTCTTCAGTAGCCACATTCTCGAAAACGAAGAAACGGAATATAGTTCTTCAGCAGAATCAACTACTTCAGTCGAATCTCCTGCTACACCAGCAGTTAAAAGCACATTTTTCCAGTCCTCTATCCAAAATCAGCGTTCCAAAGACTCTTCGGAAAGTGGAACCATTCAACGACAACGTGCGTCGCCAGTGCATCCACCACCTTCGCCTCCACGGGCTTTCAGAGACATCCAGTCTTTTTATGCCAACCACGAGCAGCTGGTTCGAACGGTTGTTCCAGCTGGAGGCCCAACACAATCTTCAACTTTGTCACTGCCGCCGGCAGTAGGTTCCACAGTCTTGGTCGAAGAACCCATTTACGCCGAAGTCGTCCACAAGAAACGGAACAGCAAGGCGATGGACCCTGCGCCAGATTCCCAGGACGAAAACGCTTCCGATGGCGACCAAGGGCCAGTTTACGAGAACCTCGATGTCATTCGTCAGGAAATTAAGAAACATGTCCCAAGTGTCCCTGCTTCTGCTAAACTTGATGAGCACGAAGAAGAACAAATTGACGAAGGTCTACCGGAACCGTCGACGGACGACGAGGACCACTTGAAACGTAAGCAATTTTTTTATTTTAATGTCTCGCTAATGCACTGAAGGAAAAAAGCTGTAGCGATGATCCAGTTCCTAAATTAAGTTGTAAACGTCTCTGTAAAAGTCCTTGTCATTCAAAACCGTTCTGACCCGAATACCTCGTAACATACTGTTCTAATGTAGTAACAGACTAACAAACGGCCGAATAATTTACGGCGGATCCCACTACATTTTTCACCGCGAGCGCGCACTCTTTTTCCGTCAGTTCCTTAATTACAATTCTTCAAGACGACCAAAAACAAGCATTTAGCAGACTTTTAATTCATTCTTTTGTCCTCGGCCACACGGATTCCGCAAATTACGTGACATTTGCAAAACGACGCTTTTGGGAATGTACCACAACTGACGTTACTTACTTGTGATTTAAAAGCTTTGTTAAGTTTACGTAGTGGCTGTGAGCCTAGTCTTCATTTTCTTTTGTCGCATACATTTTTCTTGTCGTGATCTTCTCGTTTTCAGTCTCACACATACTCGTTGAAATGTAGACAAAAGAAGTCCTTTGAACGTCATGTCACCCGTATCGTATTCCACATTTTCACCTTTCAAAGCGGCTCTACGCCGAAATTGTGTCGCTGGTTCACCGAGTCACAGTTTGCTCACACATTTCCTAAAAACAAATGCTATAGTCGCAATCCTTGAGTTGGATTCTCTTCGGTCGAACCGACAATATATACACCTGAACCCTTAATTTTGCAACACTTGTTTTCTGAGCAAAGGTTCCGAATTCCTACATTTGAATCAGAATCCTCAACTTTGTTAGCACGAGGGGTAACTCGTCGACAAACTTTAACTACAGGTGTCGATAATCTGAACACAATCGCAATGACATAATGACATGTACAGTTGACATCAGTTTTTGATTAGCTGACTGACTGACTGACTGACTGAGATATTAACGCCGATAACTTGATTGCTATTTTAATTCCTTTACCTTAACTGACTATTGTCTCGCATATTACGAAAACATGCTTGAAACTTTGTAACCGTTTGGTGGTCAACTGTCGTTGCATTTTTGTCATTGTTCGATTGTGTCATAACTAACTCGTGAGGCTTCTCAATATTAGTGAAACATTGTTAAACAACTCATAATTCCATCAAATATATTTGTTGACATGGATCAATGAATGTATTGCATTTGGTATTGAATCCATCAAGCTCAGCTCCTGTTATTGCGCCTGTCTTCAATTTTAAGATTGATGCCCAAGATATATAATTTAATTATAAATTTCGCAACAGCTTCTGTTTGGTATGCAAGACAAGATTTTGCCAAGTCTGGTATTGTTTTGCTTCAGTGGTGGCTACCAGAAATATTTTTTGCCTTTCTAACATTTGCCAATTTTAGTTGCCTTTTTGGCGAAAACTTTTTGAGGCGACAGTATAAGAGGAAAAAATTTCAAAATGAACATAGACTTTAGTCTGCTTGATGACAGTCTAAACAAAATTTAAAAAAGCCAAGTATATGCTTCAAACTGACTGAAATCTAAAATGTGTGCCGGTGGTGACGTACGTAGGCCATGTTTACTGCCTTTCCGCCCAGCGCTTCTGAACTTTGACAACTAAACTCGGCTTTCACACCATTTAATCCGGATAAGTGCACAAGAACGGCAACAAAACCTGAACTTTTCTGCAAGGCGTCCCCGACAATCTTTTGCCAATTATTTTCCATTTTTGCCGTTTCTGCCAACGCGTGTAAACGCCTCTTGTTCCACTCCATGACTTGAATTGTTCCCAGAAAGCGGAATCTCTCCGCGCCTGGTCCTTTGAGGTTTTATAGATACGATTAGATTCGCAGTATGAGCTTTGGACGCCCAGATTAAATCGTTGTTGATGCTTCGGATGATGAAGATAATTTTCTGTCTTGTCGACATTTGCGGGGTTTAGCTGAAACTTCCCCAATTAATTAACATCAAAATGCAGGTCTAAAAATTCATTCTGCTCACGTCGCGTCATTGTTTAAAATATTTCCGAACCGTTATGCACTTTTCCACATGGCTACCGAATTCAATAATATTTTTTCTAGTTGTCAAACCCAAGCGGAAGTTTTGCCCGAAGCTTGTTATGTGGGCAGAAGTGCAGAACGAAGGCAGGGGTGATACCGGATGTCCATGAATTATATAAAATCTATGTACATGCATTTCAATCAGGCAAAATACGCATTTATATTTTATGAAGTTGGATCAAATACCTGATACAATGCATCCCGTCTGGTTTAAACCAGATTGCAAAATTTGTGAATCAAAACATACCTGACAACACCAACCAGATGACGACTGATTGAGGAAAAATACATACAACGCAAACACTGACGGCGGGTTACCGACATAACGAACTCAAACTGCTAACGCTATTTCGTTTCAATCTTAACGACCCCAACCGCAACGAAGGAGCGAACGAAGCGCTTTTCGCATAACACATATCTCTCGTTAACTTCCGTTGCATCATTCCACGGCTGCCAAGCCAACAAATTCACAAGCGTAATTCGCGAGGCCAGTGAATCTTTATGTTATTTGGCCACATCTAATCAGCCTTCTTTATGCTTTTGGTGCAGTATTATTATTATTACTACGATTCTACGGCATTGCACCAGTCGCCACCCGTTTCCGCTTTCACAATCTTCCTAACAAGCTGCTGCCTTTTTGTATACAAAGTACGAAAACGCTTGGGCTTTTCCTACTTGATCAATTATCTTTTACTCGCTCAAACTTGAGTTTTTCGTACCAACTCGAAACCAATCAATAACCCAACTTTTGACAATTGATAACAAAATTCATTCCCACAAAAAACCAATTGAAACAAATATTTACGTAACCTTCTTTTAATGCTTTCACTTGGAAATTGTGAACCTGTAAGATTTAACAAGTTTTTACTTCACTTCGGCAGCTTGATATTTTTTCAAACTCAAGTCCTGGAAATCGCTGTTAAAATATTACACTCAAGTACGAAATGCAACTTTCTCCGAAATTTAACAGCCTCCAATTGCCATCTTACTGTTTGTCGAAGGTGACACCTGAACCTTTTGTTTTACCTTGGATTTGGCACCTTTGCAGTGAGTCCCTGCAATTATTCACTCAAAAGCTGAAGGTATCAAATTTTGGACGGCGCATCACTTCTCTTACGCAACTTTTGAATTCCAACTTGAATCGATCCTATGCGACGTCCTTGTCATAATAAACGGACCAAGTGTAAAGAGTATGAAATGTAATTAGTCTTGCCAATTGCCAAACCCGCAAATATTACCGAATCATCATAGTATTCCTGTTGACGTTTTATATACACGCTCATCATCCCACCTGTGGCGGCATTCGCTTCTTATCCCTATGAAATATACAGCTTGCAGTTTTGTCGTAACTAACATTCGTGTGATGCAGCTAATTTGTCATTCTCCTGACGCTATTACACAAGTCGTTTGACGAAAAGGTTCAGTCATCCGGTGAATTGTCATATGGGTAAAATTTAATCTCATTCAAGTACGTAACGAAATCCACTGCACGTTAGCTTGATCCCAAGACACCAAAATTAGCAATTAGCTGCTTCCCATGTGAACACATTGCGCAAAACTTTTGGGCAAAGCAATACTTTGACTGACTGACTGTGAGACTGAACAAAGTTGCAAACAAACCATGAAATCAATTTCGTGCCATATCAAGCGAAGGAATCGACACCACTGGCGTACGTGATGTCTGTTGGTTGAACAGCCGTGTGTAAAAAAATATAAAAATATGGAGCAGCATCAGCAGCGCACATGCTTTGCCTTACGGCTGCCCTCGACAAACTTTGACCTTACAACAGTATTATATAGAAATCCAAAGTTGTGGCCTCAGGCCATGCCCATCCAAGCTCGAATGTGTTTTGATTGAGCGATTTCTTCTTCCTGTCTCACAGTTGTCACTAGAGACAGCAGTAGTTTGCCATTTCCACTTGCACGCTGCTGCTGCAATTTTATCACAACTTTTGCTCAATTCTTTTGGACCTCCTCCCTTACTCTCAATGTGTCGCTTTTCACGCCGATTTTTCCCGGTCGTCCGAATTCAACTACAATTTACCACCATTTTCACACATTTTGGATAACTTTGTCCCAAATACCCAATTTGGCAAAAATCATTTATTGAAATTGTAAAATGCAATTTCTTTTGTTGCTCATGGTACTCACCTTCGGAGTTTTTCGGATCAATTACTTTCCCTACAAAATTATTCGAATCCAATGCAGCAATTGCATCTTGCATTTTAAAATTCAAGCTTTTAAAGTTATAACTTGGCCCCATTTTTTCAAAAAATCATTTTGCGAATCTTAAATCACACCATCCCTCCTCCCGCCTTACAAATTTAACGCCTTTTATTATCATGGCGCATTTCCGTTCGACTACAAAGGTAAAGGTTTGTCCCCTACAGACTTTTCAAGGTCTATCAAAAATATTATTGTGGCGCTGGCTACATGGTGCTGTTGCTATCATCTGGTTTTTGGTGATCCTTATCCTTTTTTACCAACAAAAGCCGTCGTGGCTCAGCCTTCTAAAACGTTTTCTATTGTCCATGTTTCCCCGGTTCGTTGTTCCAACTATCGATAGCCACAACAGCGACTATAAAGCGTCGCCTTGGTCCACATTTTGCAATCAGCGCTTGTAATCTTGTTTTTGCCATTGTAACCGCACATCTTCCCTGGACCACAGACGCTCAAGTCGTTCAATCACTTAATTTCCTCGCACAGCCCCACACTCAACACCTGAGGCCATCATTTCACTCTCATTATGCATAATTCAATACACTGTGTTCAGTAATGACCACGACGACTTGGCCGGCCAAGAGAAGGACTGCATCAAAACCCCGGGCCTTATCTTGCTCATGATAAGAAGCCCATAAGCTTCAATCATTTCAATCTCATCCATCCCATTATCCTTCGTCATTCATTCCTTCTTCTTGACCATATACAAAATACTCCAAAACTTTCTATCAACGTTTCACCAGCCACCAGCAAGTGACAATTTACCTTACGGTCCTCCTCGTTACTCTAATTTGCTAATTTCTTCCTGTAATTTCCGTCTTAACTATATCAAAAGTAAAATTACGCAAATTTTCACAAACCAATTTACTCACCTGCCGAGAATATTCGCTATCTCATATATATATTTTTAATGCACTTTCGGTTTTTGTTGCTTTGCGGCCCGCCTATATAATACTATGTACCTACACAGTTCCTATCTAATCTCGACAAGCATTGCATTATCCTGCAACCTCGACATTATTTTTCACCATCTGTAAGGGCTGCTCAAACAATTTTTATTTCGAGTGTCCAAAAGTTATTTATATTTTACAGCGAGCTTGCACTTGAATGAGAGGACTTTTTCCCGCTACTACTTCTGAAGAACAATCTTAAATTAAAATATTTAGTGAAAAGCTACCCATGCCAAATTCACAAATCAGTCCATTTTTCAGTTTTCTGTACAAAGTCAGAGAAAAAGCGTGCTCGGTGCACGAAAAGTCATCTAAAAAATCAGCTGGATGTCCAACCTCATAATTTTGGTTGCCGTTGAAAAGTCAATTTTCTCAAAGACATGCTCTGACCCCAGTCGAGCAAGAATATCATCATAAACTTTTACTGCAGCAAATTAAGCCTATACTGTGATATACTTATGATTTAGTTTCCTTGGAAATTACGATTCCTTATTACCACCACCGGACGTGAATTATGGCAACGTCATTAATCCCTTGAACCACTCGAATGTATATGCACGACTCTTTTTCAGCAACAGGATTCAGATTCGCCTGTACGCGTCCGCATATACATTTCAATTTCTTCTGACCTAATACAATTTTCGCCAATCTCTTTCTCATGATACACATTATGTCAAAAGTGTATGCCTACACTTTAAATCGCCCTCCTGTCAGCAAATGCATGTGATCAATGGCACAAAAACTCTCACTTTCAGCCCGACTTTTCCCTTAAGAAGCGAGATATATACTCGTTCCTTGTTGTAGAGCCTTCAGTTAAAGTAGTTATTACTCATTATGTCAGCCTTTGCTGCCTGTCTGTAACTGAAACGCATAAATTTTCCCAAGCTCGGTCCTATATATACTGCTTCAACAATGTTTCTTCCATTTTCAGCCTCTGGCGGCAGGTCAGTGTTATGGTAAATTACCACCCCTTTTCTCTTGATATTAGATCTAGGATCACGCTCCTGTTCTTTCTCATGTCATTTAATAGCCTCGATCTCGTACATACTTTACTCAATTTCCGTTACTGCTTCTCGCGGAAATTCACGATCCGATTACATATTCACCATCATCACACCTGTACAACTTTCAAATTTTCCCACGACAAGCTAACACTTGTTTCTGACCTTTGAAGCCCGTTGAACAAACTCGACAGCGACTTTGCCTTGGGAAATTTCCCCGTCTAGTATATTTTTATCAGCTGTCAATTTTATTAACTTTCGTCAATTTTTAAACAACATGTATATATACATTTATGAGCATTAGACTATGGTCTACCTATAATACACATTTGGTTTAATCCCCGCCATTCAAGGTATTAATCAAAATCCCTTCATCTCGCCGCCAATTAGCAATGTGACGCCTTCAATCGCGTTTTCTCCATTGCTTCTTGTCCCACTCATTTTATATGGCGGTAGAATCAAATCTTAATCATCTCCCCTCATTTGGCATCATTCACTTTATATGTACTTGTCGTTTCACCGTGTCTTAATTATTGTCTCGTCGCCGCTATTAAACTTGGATCAAAATCCGACATCCTTCCAATGAATTTGTCAATGCCAAGCCAAACCCCTTGCGACAAGCCGGTCGGTTTCGTGACAGCCTTACTTTCGCCATGCTGTCGCCCGTCCTTACTCACTATAAGACGTCTCAATCAAACTCTCGTCGTCATAATGAGCAGCCTTCCCAAATTTTTTAAATGTCATCCGTCTAATCATCCGGTTACCAATTAAAGCGCAATTATTTTCTTCTCTTTACCAAAAGTTAATAACAGCTTGCCGCTATACGGCAACTCAATCCGTTGAAGCCTTCTTTTTTAGCTCAAGTAAATATATGCGTGAATACAGTGGCAAGTATATAAATATGCCAACCTTTTTAAAGCCATCATTATTCAGACATTGACTCACGTTATATTTACAAGTCTAAAAACGGAAATGCATCCATTCTACGGCTCCTGTCCACGTTCCCGTCATTATCACTTTCTTTAGCCAGCGTCTTTAAAGGGTTTCAACAAACTTTCCCCATAACTTCATCAAATGTCCATTCTTAAAAACATATATACTCCCCGCACTAACCTAATAATCATTTTCGCCAAAAAGTCCATCATCATCATCATCTTTCATAGTCTTTGTTCAAGTTGATAAACAGTCATCATATCATTTTTGCCATTTGCCAAAATTTTACACGTTATAAATTTTGCTCGTTTTGTATGCATCTTGAAGCTTTCTTGCCTTGTCAAAATTATTTCAAGCTTTTTAGCCCAACTCACCATTTGGAAAAATTATACTCTTCTTTCACCTTCTTCTGCTCCTTCCTGCTAACTACTTGATAAACGTCGTCAACTTTTCTAATTTTATCTGGGCAATCATCAAGTCATGATACAATCAAACTTGATTCAGCAATTATCCCACAATGCTCGATGACTTTCGCAGCTCGTTTTGTTCAACCTGAAAATCATCAAGATAAGACTAACTAAACACGTTGTTATCCAACTAATCTCACAGCTTGAGCGTCATAATAATGCTGCGTAATTCTCTTAAACTATCTTATACAGCAACGCATACGTAACCAATTTCTTTGACTCTCGATTGATCCGCCTTGTTGTCTTGTTTCTTGAACCCATATTAACGATATTTGCCGTTAATGAGGTCAATTACAAAAGCCATCGTTATTAGTTCCAATGACTCGGATGACTTTTAACTTCCAATCTCCCGTGCGGAGGCGTCATCAGAAATCGATCATCGATTCTCAATACTCGTTTTTATTAAACAGCTTTTGTTATCGAAATTTACAGTCAAAAATACACGGACTCTGTCAGTCAGTAAGTCGGCAGCAACGGGACATTTTGTTCACAAACTTTTTCCCGTTTGCCCGCCTTCTTCTGTGTCAACAGAGCAATTTGCCCAAAATGTCCGCATAATGGGCTGCAGTCCTACTGCATGAATTGCTTTTTCCGCATAAATTTTTCTGTCCCACAGTCCCACTTCCATGTAGGTTTGTGAGTATTATGCTTGTACAACTTTTGCTTGAATTCTTGATTACTATTATTAGTATCAAGTAGGGCATTCAAAGACGCTGCTGCTCAAGTCACTCGAGTTATTTGAGGAGCCGGGCTGTCCGTCAGTCAGCCTCTTGGACTGCCATCAATGTCCTCGTCGTCCATCTCGTCGACAAACAAAAAGCATCTACCGGCACGTACGGCTCTGACACCTTGTTTTTACCTTGGTTGTGAGGCATCTTGAGTCTCACCTGGTCTGACTGAATCTCGTATCTTCTCTGTACATGTTCCCCACAGCAAATAATATTGTTCAACACAACTACCTGCGAAATCTCGTAAATCCCATTGCTTGCGCATACACGATCCAATCACGCCTCACTCGAGTCATTCAGCATTTCCGTTTCTTATCCCTCTCTCAAATACACACAATCTTTTACAGCATCTTACATCGCCGTCTTGACAATCCCCGTTAAAAATCGCCTTCTTTACAAACAACCTCCCTTTTTGCACCACTGCACATTTTTACCTTGTCAATCTTCCGAGATCATCAGTTGCGTTTATCACCTCCAACAACAAACATCGACAAATTGTCGTCAATTTTTAGCCTGCAAAAATTGATCCAAGTTTTTAGTGCGATTCCCTCATAAATTCCCTGAAGCCAATTACAAAACCTCGTCCACTGACGGTCCAGAAACCCAACATTCCAATCACATTATTATTTATCATGTCCTTGAATCATTATCATCATTATGTCCCGCACCTTTCCTTCTCCGACACATAAATCACCGATGGATCATATAATATCTGGCCAAAGATCCTGGCAATTTGTCACTCGTCAGCCCCTACACAGCCGTACACTCCCACACAATTTGCCAATTTCTCTCTTTTGAACGTTTCCTCTACATATTCGCAATCCTGCTTGTGTCCGTCATCCCGTGTGAACCAAAGTGCTAAACATGCTCGTCTATCAGCAAGGATTTTGTGCCAATTTTATCTCTGTCTCTCGAGATATATAATTAACACGAAAGTCGATTAGCCAAATATTCGTCCAGTCAGCAAACGCTCTTTGTGCCCGGCTTACCACGACTCTTATTTTTCGTCGTCCATATTTTTTCCATATGTGTCTTCCTGGATTGCCCGTTCCTCTGCTTTCTCCAGCTGGCAAAGTTCCAACCGGTTTATTATACATTCGTCGTGTTCGTCACTATCACACGACAACGTCCAGGAGCGATAACACCGATTGCTGTTGCACCAATCCTGAATCTGACTCATCCAGAACACAAGTTTATTAGTTTTGGAGAACAAAACTTTTTGAGTGTTGGCTATTATCAGTGATTGATTCACAGTTGTATCTCTTGCAACACCAAACATGCCTGGTAAGTCTTTTCCTTCTTGAACAAGATAGTCCTCAAGTCAAGGCAGACATGATTGCTCTAGTTTTGTGTGTCTTGAAATTTGCTTTTGACGCATTTCATACTGCCGCTAGTGGGAGAGACTGCGAATTTGTTGTTACTTCACAATTTTTTGACCCAGGTAATTCTTGGCAACTTTCTTTTACAACTAATTGCCCACTGTTACTCATACACACTTTTATGTTGTGTCACAACGTTAAAAATATACAAAGTTTCCTCAGGCGTTATTTAACAACTCCTGTCGATCAATTCAACGTCGTGGCGTGTAATTGCCTTACATTCTGTAACACAAAAGTGATCAGTGCCCAACCTGCTCGTTATCAATATTCTGTACTCGTAACCTACGAGTCGTAAGAAACCATTTTGCGTAAAACTAGTAGTAGGTTAATACCAAAATTAATTTTTAATATTCAAGCACGGTCCTAATTCTGTGTTTTATTTCTATGGGGCAAACCCGTTCAAAGTAAAGTGGTCAAGAAATATATATATCGTTTCATAATTATACGACCACGGTAACAACCAAAATAATTTTAAAAATTCACCTGCCGTTGGACATTGTATTATTTAGTCCATACAAAAACTGCATTTAAGATGCAACTTTATTATGGTTAAAAATTAAAATTTCACGCTTTTGCTTCCGTCTCGCTTTTCCCGTAAACCCTTTTGTATTTATCGCAGCTTTTCATCCCCCAATCTCGGCGCACTTGTTGTATTCATGTGCATTCAAAATATAACATTTTTGGTGCAAGCAATACCCCTCTGCCTTGTTGGCCACATCTTCAATTAATACACAGCTTTCTAATCACAATAAACATCAACCAGCAGCAGCACAACTCAGTGTCGAACCTCAATTTTTCATTACATATTTCACTTACCTTTTCCCCATTGACCAAAACACTTGTTGTAATTTATACCTCTCAAAAGAAATTCTCACGTTCCTTAACAAACATCAATTCGTCGTCGTCAGTAAGTCAGTAGTTGGAACCGAACAGTTTTGAAACCGTTTCCTGCTTCCTTTTTCATTTCATCCTTTTTACCCACCTGTTGCTCCATTCACCGCAAAGAATTCAATTAGTACATTACCTACCTTCCCTTCCCTTTGGCGACAACTGACCGAGTCTCTCCTTCTCTCAAACCGAACGTCATTAATTCTCTGTTCAACAATTAAAAACCGCAGTGTCTACGCTCCCTGGACTAACAAAAGTTCATTTCGGCAAAAAAGTGACACACGCTCAAAATCCATTGACATTTTCAAGTAAGCCACTCGTCCCAGTGGCCTGACTTTTGTGGAACCGCTGTGCTTTTATTTGTCTTTGGTATATTATATTGCCAATTCTTTCCTGCTGTGTTCTTGTATCTTTTGTTACTGAATGCAGTATTGACAGTCGGGGTAGGTCAAAAGAAGCCGTTTGTGCGAGAATCGCAATTTTTATTTTTTGCCATAGTTTTCGCAATAAGCGCGGCGCGACCTTGTGAGATGTTCTGCAATCTGTCATTTGTCGGTGTAAGCATTTATTTATGCCATTTCCAGCAACTGAGTTAAAGAGACTTGTTGCAATCTCAAGTTATTTCTGCCAGTCGATTGACGTGCTCAAATAAGTTCGATATGATAAGCTTCGCGTGTATTAAAATATAACCTTTAGAACGGATTATAACTCAAGGTCCAATGTAAATCCGCCATTTGTTTGTTTCATGTAATTTTGATTGAGATTGTTTGTTTTATTTCAGGGGAAATCGATGAAGAATCCATAATTGAGAACAAAGGAGCCATCAAAAACTATTGGGAGACGAAAATGCGTGAGAATGCCGCAAGCCAATTTGCTCGGAGCAACTTCGGTGGCGGTGGTCCCGTAAGTTATCATTTTTTTGAACGCTTAAAAAGACAAATATAATATTTCACTGTAAAGCGTTTGATGGCATGCAGTTATATTATTTTTGGTATTTACACACTTTGCTGATTTTTTGGTTATTGCCCTGATGGGCTTGTTGGCTTACATAAGCGGGTGCAATACCTTGTATTTAATCACTTCCTCTCGGCTCTTTGCCCAACCAGCAAATCGTCATATCATCAACAAACTTTTCTTGTCTAACTGAACGTATCGAATCGGTCATACCGTTAAAGTCAGTCCCAAAAATTAGTCCGTTTGTTTCCCGTACATTTCTACATGAACTTGAATTTTTTCAAGAAACTTCTTTGGTATTGTCTGTAGGGCTAATCTTCATTATGTGTCGTTTTGTTTCAATTTCCCAAGGACAATGGTAACAATTTCGCCAAAAAATAATGCAAAAATTTCTTGAGGCACTTGGCAATTACGGAGAAAATACAATTTCCTTAAGGACGACATTTTCTTCCTCGTGTCTCCTGTCCGATTTATCATGCATGCTTGACCAATTACCAACTTGTGCTATTCTTCACCTGTGCCGTTTCTTGCTTCTTAAAAATTTATATCAATGTACCCCTACTGACTGATACCGTTTATCCTTCTGACAGACAAAATTAAACTTGATTCTCAATGTAACTTTTGAATTCTGAGGATTTCCCATTACACGCTTACATAGTGTTTATAGACAGCAGTAAATCAGTGTCGCTAGTGCTTTTATTCGCAACATGTATTTACAGATAAAAATACATAACGCTTGTATTTACGTCAGTTGAATTTCACAACCATTACTTCTCCCACTTGACCGACCGTAAAAACATAATATTTGAAAACGATACACCTGATGCCCTTCTGCTTTCATTTTTTCTTCTGTTGCTCCTCTTTCATCTCCTTCTTGTTATTTTTTCGCCAATTTTCCTTATTCATTCACCAGAACGTTAAATGAATAAACTTTTCCTGATATTCATCTCACTCAGTCACTATCAAGTATATTTATTATTTAAAAGCCTTAAACACTGTTTCTAAAAAAATTCTTGTTTCTCTCCAGCCAACCACCATCATCGACAAAATTAACGATGAAATTCGCGAAGACTACATTCGCAACCTGGAACTTATGAACGATGAAGGTCTTCCCAGATCCTCTGCCTCGGATATTTCCGACGAAGCTATCGATTTTGATTCTTTTGACCTTGCGTCTTCAAACGGATCCAGTCCATTCGGAAAGCCTTTGCATGCTTCCAGCCCGGTTTTGGCAGACAGTCCCACATTAATCGACTCTGGTCATCAAAGTCAAGAAAGCAACCATCCGTTGAACGAATCCGAACACGCCGAATCACCGGTCGTCCCATCAGAAATTGACGAAGTTGACTCTGTAGCTCGCTCCGACTATTCGGCTTCACCCGAGCCAGTATTCCAGGAGGAGCCCGTTAAGGCAGAATCAGTCAAACCGGAAGTCAAGACACCAAAGACTCCAGCTCCAGCCCCCAATGGAATTTCTACTTACAGAGGGCCTTTCAGTACTCCTCCAAAGAGCGGCGGCAAGATTGAAAATAGCGTCACTCACTTTTTGCAATTCAACAAAACTTTCAAGAGATCAACTTCAACTTTGTCCGAGGAAGAACAAAAACCAGTTGTCAAACAGACACAAGAATCGACTCCGCCTCCACTGAAGCCTTCGGCCAAGGGAGATGACATCAGCTACAGAATCGCCACTAGTCGGCTCAAGAAAGAAATCGAAGATAACTTGCGCCGCGAACAAGAGTTGAAAGAAGAAGGCCGAGTCAAGACGCTTTCAGTCGATACCGTCAGTCCTCCAGAACCACGCATTCAAGCCAGGCCAACTGTTGCCGCTCCCAAGCCTCCAGTAGTTGAGCAAAAGCCAGTTGAGCCCGTCAAGGCTCCTGAGGTTACCAAAGAACCAACTCCAGAACCAAAACCGGTGGTTGCAACCAAGCCTGAACCGCCCGCAGTCGTAGAACCAGTTGAGGCTGAAGTGGCTGCAGTAGTAGCAACTTCCTCTTTTGCAGAGCCAGCAGCAGAGCCACCAAAACGCCCAATGCATTCCAGTTTGTATACACCTCGACCCTTCGCC
This sequence comes from Sphaeridia pumilis, assembly GCA_034698345.1. Lineage (NCBI taxonomy): Eukaryota > Metazoa > Arthropoda > Collembola > Symphypleona > Sminthurididae > Sphaeridia > Sphaeridia pumilis. The sequence goes on along the minus strand of JAQGBJ010000687.1, from coordinate 14,497 downwards.
CAGCCGCAGTCCAGAGCTCAGCAACAAGCTTCCAACTTGAACTTCAAACTGGGCAAAAACTTCACTTCCCTTGAACGTTATATCATGTACTCAAGTCTCACAAAATTAAATTACCGTTCCATGCCACCAGCCTGGAACAAGAGCGCTTCACAAGAAGTACTTAATAATAATAATAGCGCTAAATTTGAAGCCCAAGAAGAAGAAAAGGACCAAGATGAGCCTGAAAAGGTACGCAAGTACTACATTCCAGCTGAGAAGAAAATCCAAGAAGAACTTCAAGAAATGCAAGAGCGTGAAGCAGGTTAGTCGGAAAGCTCGCTATATTCTCTAGAATTTTGACACAATTATCCCACAACAACGTTTCAATTTCAGAACTCAAGCGCACCAGAGGCCAATGGAAGTCCACACCCAACCTGACTTCCCTCGACGAAGAAGAAATTGAGCAACCAAAGACAAACGAACAACAAGACCAGGTCGAACCCAAAAAAGAAGAAACACCTGAACCTGAGCCCCAACCGGAAGTCACTATGCGCCAATCACCCGGACGCAGAAACACTGAAGTCCGAAGACGAAGCGCCCTTATTAGCAAATGGGAAGATATGATTTCGAAACACAACAATTCTTAAACATTTTCAAGTATATATTACAACTTCACTATAATATCAACTTGTGATCATATAAACCTATGTTTTTACTCTAGAAAATAGTTTGCTAAAGCGAGACTTGGTGTAATTGCAATTTTACCATGTAATAATGCACCGTTTCCTTTTGCAAAATTATTTGACAAATTTTACGGACAAAAATTTGTGACTTTATTCGCAACCCGCGACCAAACATTCACATTCATTGACGTACATATAAAAGTGTTGTTATACAATATATTCTACAATCCGAGTGCATTCTAGATAATTTTAACGTGTATTTATGTAAACAAATGTTTCAAAATCTGTAATAAATCAACTATACAAAAGTGTACTATTACCAAAATTTTGTACTACAAAAAGTATGATAGCTACGCACAAATTCTATTTAATGAGAAACAGGCACTGTGATGCCGCATCAGTCTACTAGAAATCCCTTGAGGTTCTACAAGTTGTACTATTTTTAACAGGCAGTTACAAGACACTAAATACTGTCAATTCAGTTTTAACTGAATTCAAACTAGAGACTTATCACTCTCTTCATCCCCACTCAAACTGCTACAGCTGCTTTCAGAATCAGACACAGCCGCGTCCTCGCCATCTGAAGGACCACATTCTTCTCCACCAGACTTGAACTTGCATTCTGAAGAACCGCATTTACAAAAGACCCCATTTACAATCTTAGAATCCCAAAACTTGTCTCCATAATCAAAAGTGACTTCTTCCCCAGCATCAATTTCATTCTTGGCGAAAAAAGCAATATGCGGAAACCTCTTGTCTTGGTGGTCAAACATGACTTTGACAGCCGCCAAATTCGGGTCGCAGGAATGGTTCAGAAACCTTGCAACGTTTCCGTACTTAGTTGCATCAATAAAAATTACGCCTCCATGAAGATCAAAAGCGTAAGTCTCATCGTAAGCTTGACTCCTCTCAGAGGCCTCTAGTCGATCCACAACTTCGCCAACATAGGAACAAACGAAGGTGCCCCTGGGCACCTTCCGTACCGCCCGAACGCCCCACCCCTTGCTCTTGGTTCTGAAGACTTCCAAATCGCACTTTGCTCCATCTTGAACAACTCGGTTACCACAAACGCGGGCGTCACAACCACACAATTCGTTGCATTCTTGAACCATCGGAAGAGTTACAATTGCGCCGTCTTCCAAGCCGGCGCCCAAATTCAGCCTTTGAAGGCTGTCATAGCCATTGGCGGCGCATCCACAGGAGCCTTTTGTGCAAACTTGAGCAGGCCCAGTGGGTCGTCCTGCTTGACTTGCTCCCAAAGAGCAACCGCAGCAATTCATCTTGTCAACATTGACTACAGGTGTGCCAAGACATTTGCTGCTGAAGATTCGGGTTGTGATGTATTTGAAGTTGCACGGAAGTTTGCAGTCATCGACAGTGTTTGTACATGAAATTCTCCTGCTCCGCTCTTTTCCGAGTGAAATGTCTCTGCTCGAATTACATATACAAGATTAACAAGTCTGCAAAAAATTTCATTGTTAAATATACTGAAAATTTAGACTCACCTGGACAGAACATGATGATCTGCCGATCGTGTTTGACTAGCCAATTTCGCCCTAATCGTCATCGTCTGTAGAAGGCACAACTTTATAGCGTCTCGGTTCACTTGCAAATTCGGACTGCTCGTGCCGCTCAGAGATCCTCGGTCTGAAATGACTCCAGCGTTACAATAGTCCAAGGCAGTCTTTCCTTCAAAATCAGTCACGGACAAATCCGCTTGGTTGACTAGTAACATAAGGACGCAACCGTCGTGTCCCTGAATGACCGCCGAATGTCTATGAGAACAGCCAAAAATTTCTGATAAAATATTTGTTCAAAATTGTACAACTATGATAGGCCAAAAACAGCACTTACAGCGAAGTCCTTCCGAACGTGTTGACAGCATCCACTTCAGCTCCATACTTAATCAGGATCCGCACAGCTTCAGTAGCTCCGCTAGCAGCAGCCCAATGCAACGGCGTATTCTGATCGCGGTCCACAGCCTGAACATGACTCGTATCAGAACTGAACCCTGCCAAAAAGTTGACCACATCAACTTTCCCGCTTTGGGCCGCATACATAAGCGCTGTCAAGCCTCTGTTGTCTGTCACGCTTAACATGTCTTCATGGTCTTCCAAGATGCCTTGAAGTACGGACAAGTTGCCGATTTCAGCTGCTAAATGTACGGCTGTAGCTCCATTTTGGCCCTGCAAAAGTATTAAATTAAACTCCGTTCCCAAATTTAGCTGCTTTGGCAGGAAGTAAGCAACTTACAACATGAAACTTTTCAGCCCCTGCAGCTATCAAATACTTCGCTATCGGAGCCAAATCAAGCCGCACAGCCAAAACCAGTGGTGTCACAAAGTTATCGTCCATAGCGTTCGGATTCGCTTTTGACATTATCAAAGCATGAACCATACAAATATTTTTGTTGGCCACCGCCAGATGCAGCGCCGACTGACCATGCAGCGACTTGAAGCGCGCATTCACCAGATTTTGTCGATTTGCTCCAATGCTGTGCTCTGCAAATATATCTCAGTTGATTAATTGTACTACAGAAAAAACTTAAAACTCGATGGAACTTACGAATAATTGCCAACATTGTAGCCATATCGTTCTTCTTCAAACACTTTAGGAAATTCTTCTTCGAAGACGTAATCTTCATTGCTGATGCCAAATCATTAGCTTCAGAGTTGGCTCTAGCTAGTTCGGCAGCAGTGGTTCGTTCCACAAACCTTAGAGTTTCTTGTTCGACGCTGTTCATAAACGTTGTACTTTTTGGAACAGTAATTGAGAATTTCCTGCAAAATATTTTTTTTTATTATCTCCCAAGTCATTTTCCAAAATTTAGCAACTGTAGCCTTTGACCCACCTGATCACTTCCGGTCTGTCAGGAATCGACACTGGGTTACTCGCTTTGAACTTCAATGAGATCTCCTTAATATCTTCGGAATCAGTACAATGAGGGCATTTTATCTTTGAAATCAACTCGTCTTGATACTCTGGACTTGTAGCCTCCATCAAGTTCTCCAGCTCCTCAACTCCAAACAATTCTTGCAGCGCCATTTTTTGCCTCTTGAAAATTTCCAACATGGCGCACTTTTTGTGGAACAAGTGCGAAGTCCAATGGTCCTCACCATTTTTTCGTTTCACCTTTTCTTGGTCCTTGGGACTTCCGGTACATAGCATAATCCCTGTCCCGTCAGTGCAGAAACACCCACAAATCGGGCAACATTGGTGCAGCTTCAGCCTTAGATAATGTTGGTTGCACAGCAACACAAAAGGACGACGTTTTGCCACCCTGTACAGCTTCATGTCCGAAGTGACAACCCGATAACAGCCTATGCGACTGTCATTGATTATGTCCACGGCTTGGCAGAAGGTCTCGACGTCATTGCAGCTATCGCTTCCAGCAAACTGCATTCGAATGTCCTGGTCCACGGATTCTCGACAACAGCATTCTACCAAAATTTCAGGATCGATTTCGCTACATTTCAACTCATCGTCGACTCTAGGCGGTGATAACAGGGCAGTTTTTGTTATTGTTGTCGCCGTCAGTGGTGGTATAGCCTCTGGTTCTTTGCTAAGGTCAAGTTCCATGCTGACTTGTTCGTCTAGCTCATGGGCCTTAAAATTCTGCTCAGCTCCAACTTTGACTTCTTCACCGGGAATTTTGTCAGTCTTTGTGTCTCTCTCATCGAAATTATGACCAGATTCCGGCCTCTCTTCCGCTTCAGTTTCTTCAGGCTCTTCATACGCAATTTGAGGCGACAGGTCATATCTTGCTTCTTCTTCCATCGTCTCAACTGCCGTAGCCTTTGCAGCTACGGGAAGGTCTTCAGAATCCGTTTTCTTCTCCCCATTTTTTGACGAACACAATCCCGGCAAAATATCCTTGGGCAACGGTCCGCCACCTTTACAAGAAATAGTCAGGTCGCCACAGGTCAACTTGGTCAAGTCCTCCGTCTTCAGCCTTTTCGGTTCGCTTTCTCCGATATCTTTTGGCTGAACAACTTTCCCTTCTGTAGGTTCCAAAATCTCGACACTTTTAGCTTCTCCCAAGGCTTTTGGATCAACTTTTGTTTCCGCTTCTTCCTTGTTCCATGACTTGAGTTCGGCTCCGCCATTCACAAAAGTCCAAGTCGGTCTTCGTGGTCGAATCCCTTGTTCCACCTCATCGCCACCTTTGCCCTCTTTTCCACCTTCCTTCCGCTTCATTTCCTCATCAAAAACATTCGAGTCCTTCAACGGTTTCATGACTATCGTTATACCATTTTCAGCCAGAGCCAACTTTAACGAATTAATTTCAGTCTCCAAATTTTCTGTTTGAGGCTGCTGCTGTCCGTCTTCCTTGTTCTTTCCACTGCTATCAACAGTTGGTCCCAGTATTTCTTTCCCACTTTTTGGTTCTTGCGCACTTCCGCCGTTTCCATTTTCGACTAGTCCAGAATCCAATCCAGCAATTTCCGCAGCCTCCAAGGAATCAATCCCACTTTTTTCCAATTCCGCAATTCTACTCTTGGCCACAGCCTTCCGTCGACTTCTCGGCGTCAGAACAATTCCGGTAGCTTCACTTCGCTCTTCAGGCTCCACCACCGCTTCCACTGTACTAACCACAATTCTGCCTCCCTTCTTGGAATTCTTCTTAATTTTAATTTTCAAAGACGCTGTCGGAGGTGGTGGAGCTTTTTTACTAATTTGTCGTTTACTAGGACTAGTCGCGTAGTTTCCCGGCTTGGCACATTTTCGAAGTAGCCTTCGCTTCAAGCCGTTTTTGGTACTGGCGCTCGAGCCGCGGGTTGTCATCGTACCTTTTTTCGCCTTCATTTTTTTTAATCTACAGATTCAAAAATTTTGTTATGTTATTATTTATTTCAGTTCACAATTTTACTTTTTGAAACTATGTGATTACAATTTATCCAACCTTTTGTGTCCAGGTTGATTGAACACGTTATGACATTCTGCCGGCAGATCCACTTGAATTCACTTTCAATTTTACTTCAGTATCCCAATTTTTTTCCAGTTACATTGCCAATTTCTTCCCTAGTTTCAAATACAAAAATTCATGGAAATTATTTTTTCCCACACCTGTCCTGTTTCTCAAAAGCGTCTCCTTAATTGTCACTCTCGTCCGTATTCCCTGGAACAACTTTTAGAACCGCCACAAATTCACTCACCACATCTGCACAATAATAGTTAAGTATTTAGTGAATTTGCTGACGCTCAAATCTTACTCACGCTCACTCAGAATTCTCTATATTCTTCATGTATTTTCAATGTCGTCGTCTCCGTCTCTCATACATAATATATATATTGTGTACTCTATTCACGGATGTAAACGAAACAGAGAGTGATCTGATCTCCAGCCGGCCCCATTCACACACATAACTGTTCATTCAGACAATGGACCTTCATCATGGACAAGATCGCTTCAAAATGCATCTCCAGCCCTTGATCAACTCAGCCCAAACTCCAGCATCTGCTCAGCCCTTAGCAGTAGTCCCCCTTTTTTCTGGATCGACCCTTTCCAGCGATAATCCCCTGCAACAGTCCCACAGTCCCACTACAGCCGTTCGTCCAATATTTCTCTACTTTTTAGGCTTCCTGCCATAGTTTCCCTTTGTCATTTCCTGGTTTCCTCCAGCAGCAGCATTTCCCAGTTTCCTTCCTCCAGGAGGCGGCAATTCCAGCCGAATTGCAGCTTCCAGAACGATGCATCGCCATCAGCTTTCCCACCTGCCGCAATGCTCGGACACATGATCGAAAATTAATAAACAAACAAATGGAATCATCAAAAGCAATTGCGTCTGCACCGGCCCACAGAGCACATGTTTTGCCATTTTCCCAAGACTTTGCTCAAATCCTCGCAGTTGTCTGTCCTCCTCATCGCCTTTAATTTGCACTGGTGAGCAGGCTTACCACCGACATTAAAAGTAAGATTCGCAAGCTGCTTCTTCTCCGTTGCGCAAGAATGCATAAACAGTGAGAAGAAGGAATTGAGGAATCCTTAAGCTGCAATGCTGTAAGAATCTGAGATTAGTTTGTTTTTCTCTTCCCGGTCGCCGGTATCTCTGCTTTCGAAATCCCAGTTTGCTGAATTTATTTAATTGAAAGTATATAGTGGAAGAATTTGTCGGAAGAGTTCAAGTGGAACCTGCTGGAATAACGTGAGATTGTCAGGTGAATTTACTAGAAAATTTTATTCTAGAGAACATTTCTGGATCAGATCCAGGGCTTTCTTAAGAAATTCTTCCAGATGTAGTTTGCCTGAAAATCCTGCAGATTTAATTTCAAAAGCTATTCAGGTTTGATATTTGAAGACAGTTTGAATTTCGAAACTTTCAAAGCGATTCAGGAAATTATCAAGTCTTCAAGGGTTCATTTCGGCCATTTTGACACTTGGATATTAACTGAAAACAGATTTGACAGCCCACGGCCTTTTCCTCAAACCAACATCGTCATACATACATATGTGTTGTAACTATAATTTAGTCAGTTGACAAGCTTGGTTGAATTTGAAGAGCAAACCACGTCCGCCGTTACGAACCAGTTGGCACAATAATCATACCTCGTCATAAAAAGCGTATATTCGGCGAGAACAGCATCGAACAGACTTTGATTTTGACGCCAATAGTATAAAATCAATCCTCTTTTTTCAGACCTGTTGCTGTCTTCTAGAAGACATTTTATTAGGTAGCGTTTTTGAGCATTAGAGCAACGTTTTCCGTTTATCACGTTTCCCACTTCCGGTTCAGCCTACCGCTCATGCGGCATTTGCTCTCGGTCTTTGTTCATGCTTCGGCTCGACGCTTGAGAAAATCCATTGTATGCATTGCATGCATGCGAGAAAACCCGATGAGTTACGTTTCGGTGCATTTCTTCAGCGGTTTTCGAGACTACGCTTCAGAATTTTTCTGCATACTTGCTAAACCATGCAAAGACTCAGTCAGTCAGTCAGAGAATGCTCCCATTGGCTCTGTTTGTCTGTGATTTACGGGGTAGCGAACCGATTGTTGCATCTGCCGCCATTGCATCTGTTAACTCCGAATCGTCATTTGTCTGAAACATTCGTCTGTCCTTTGGTTTTTCAGACAGACGACAATAACAAGAAGCAAAATGGTCTGCGAACACTTGGAAGTTACCACCATTCTCCCAGAAGACTATACCAAGTTCTTGTGTAATGCCCTCGAAGAAATTGCCAGTGAAGCCATTGCGTCTCGCGGAGTCTTCTTTTTGGGCGTCTCAGGTACTGAAATTGTAGAAGAAATTCATGATTAGTGCAACGGTTCTGACTGCTGAATTGGTTCTCTTGCAGGCGGCTCGGTAATCAATGTCCTCGCCGAAGGCCTTCCGGCTTTGAACACAGACTGGAAGTCATGGAAAATATTCTTGTGCGACGAACGCTTGGTGGACGCACAAGATCCAGAATCTACTTATGGGGAATACAAACGCAAGCTGTTCCCGAAATTGCCAGATTTCCCTCCACAAAACTTTTTGCAAGCTAATGATACTCTCAAAGGTTTGTCCCACAGTTTTATTTGACGTGTTGGGGCCTTTTCAAGAATCTGACTTTGATTTTTTTCAATGTTTCAGCACCTGAAGCTGCTAAAGATTATGAATCTCGTCTGAAACAATTGTGGGACTCTGCTGGAATCTCACCGTCAGAAGCTTCTTACGGAATGGCCGACTGTTTGGTGCTCGGAGTTGGACCTGATGGCCACACTTGCTCATTGTTCCCAGGTTACCCACAATTAGATACCACTGACGTTTGGGTTACTTTTATCGAGGACTCTCCGAAACCGCCTCCAGCCAGGATTACCCTCACCTATCCGTTCATCAACAAGGCTACCAATATTCTCGTTTCGGCAAAAGGAAAAGAAAAATCCCTAATTCTTAAGGTATAGAACTAGTACGAAGGAGCTATAACTAATAATAGTAACCAAGCTTAAAATACGGAATCTATTACAGAAAATCCAACAAGGAGAAGACTATCCAATTGGCCGCGTCAATAATCCAGGAGGTCACTTGGAATGGGTGCTCGACCACTTGCTTGTGTGAACGCTAGTCTGCGAATGCTTGTTAGATCCAGTGTGCAATAATTTACAATGATTGTTTAAACTCTACACCAAAGTACCGTTTTCAAAAAGAATATTTAGCGGAATAAAAGCCAGCTTCAGCTGCATGATTGAACATCACAAGGCAAATGTTATACGTTATCGTGCAAATTTATTTCGAAACATTGCTTCGGTGGCAAGACGTATTATTTGAATTTTTCATCGATAGAATAAGAATTTGAAAAAAATACAATTACGGAACTTCATATATTTTACATTTACAAAAATCTAGGCGCTTTCGCAGTCAGTACAAAATTTCCCCGAAGCTCCTCAGTCGTTATAAACAGTCTACTTGAATTATGCCTTCATATTGATAGTTTTCGATCGAATCTACATAAAAGCAATCCCATGGCCCAATACTTTCTAGACACTTTCCATTGCGACTGCAGACATGGGTGCAGCATAAAATGCCCCCTGCCGTTGATGCATGCGTAAAGCTGCTAGGTTTTCCGGTGTCAGAATCTTCTTTGTAGTGTCGGTGGCTGAGTCGACAATTATCGAAATGATCTTAAACTTGGCTAACACACACTCTTTGCTGGGTTCACCGGTTCGGTTTGTCAAGAACTCCATCACACCTATATCAAAGCAAAAGCAGTGAGAATGGATCCATGGGTTGTTCACGATTGAGGGATAATGCGTTCAGTACTGTATCTTACCTGGGTTTCGCAGATAATGCTTCTGTGCCCATTCTAAATGAGCGATTGAAGCCAAAAAGTTCAGCGCACTTAAGCGAATATCGGAAAATGGCTGCTGCACCAAGTGAAACAACATGGATATTTGAGGGAACACAAGGTTGAACCATCTCGGAAGGCAGGCAGTTTGGCTTTCCTGAAATCAAGAATTACCATCAAGCTGTTACTTAACTTACTACCAGCTTTTACATGATAATCGAAAACTTACATCAGATCCAAACAGATGGGCTAATGCTCGAAGTACACGACACTTGAACTCGGCAGCTGAGTGTTCCAGAATCTTACGAGCAACAAGGAAACATTCGTTGATTTCTGCAAATGATAAGTAATGAAGACCAAATGTTAGCCCATTTATGCAACTCTAATAATCGCATCTACAAATTTTCTTACTAGGCTGTTTCTCCAGATACTGTTTTCCTTCAGTGGTTGATCCAACGAATGTCAAAGCCTCTAAAGCCACAGTCTCCAACGGAATATCTTGCTTATTCTCAAGTAGCGTAGTGAACAGGATGTTTATAAGTTCTGGTGGCGGTAAGAGCTGAGAGCCAATTCTTCCAACAAACTTCAAAATTCCAGGAAAGATGACATGGCCATACTTGTCTGTCTTCCAAGTCTCATTCATCGTTTTCATGTGTTCATATGCACCCAGCCCGATCAGAGCCTCAGAGCCATACTTGGTTTCAGCCACAATCGACAAGATCTCCAGAGCGTTCAGCTGCTCCAACGGATCTGAGCATTCGAAAGCAAGTTTACAGAGTGGCTCCAAAAGCAAAGAATTTTTCTGTATTTCATTGAAATGCTTCTCGGACAAGCTGGAAATTTTCGCCAAGGCTTCATACACTCGGAACTTGACAGCATCACTAGCTCCTCCATCTGCCAATGCATCCCTCAGAGGCGCAAATCCGTTGGCAGAAAAAAGATACTTGAATCCAGGTTCCCTTGCTGCCAGCTTGACAATGATAGTGCTCGCATTCTTGGCAACTCCAAGGTCTTCATTCGAAATTTGCCGAATAGCTGCCACAATCAAGTCGTTCTCAGACGAACACAGGCGACTAACCACTTCGTCATCTCCTTCCAAGCACCGCAATAACTGCAAACAGAGAGTCCATATCGTTTTAATACAGCGACATCAGAACCTTCAGATACTCGAGATGTTCCTTCTTTCTTACCTGGGCCATAACCAAGTCCCGAACAACTTCCGCCGGGTGTTGAAATCCAAGCATGATTGGCTCGTGATACTGCTGAATGTTGGTCAATGGATCTGATACCATCATTATCTCTCTCAGGATACCGCAAATGGTGTCTGTTTCATCCCTAGACAATGACACAAGCAATTTGATCAGTTGGTACCATAATCTGCAGGAAATTTGCTTCGTCAAAATCATGATTCACGGCTTACAAACTCGCATTCCCCAAGTAATCGAAAAGAACTTCCAAAGGCAATCCATTGACGGCTTCAGCTAACTTATCTCTCGTCAAATTACCCAAAGCCGTACGTAACGACTCGAGCAACTCTTTTCGAGTTGTGTCATTGTCGCTTTCAGAAATATTTTTCAAGATTTCACCCAAATTTCCAGCCATTTTTACTCCTACAGAACTCCACAATCCAAAGATTTTCAGAATAAAGCTTGTCACAATCTAAATTTGTTCCTTGAAATCCGAAAAGTTTGACCAAACTGTCTTCAGGCCGAAATTGCGTTGCGATTCTTCTGACTTTCCTGACACAAACCGGAGCCGCTATGAGATTGCATGTTTTGAAAAGAAGGCGCATTGTAGACGACGAAACACGTATGTACGACATCAGCATTTTTCAGTATGTAATAGATGCTTATTCGCAAGGCAGAAGTTACTCGATGATTTGAGCGGGAATTTTAGTTTGTATTTTGTGGAATACTTAAGAACAACCAAAACATTGCCAACATTTCTATCCGTTGAAGTGAAGGGCATTCATAATAACTGCTGCTTTAAATTAATTCAAATCGTGCCTGAAATTCCAAAGTCCTGTTGTGTATATAATTGTTTTTGTACTGCCAACTCTGAGTGCGAAACTCAGTCAGACAAATCCAGCTTTGTGTCTTTGAACATTCTGTTTTAAGTGGGATGCAGTGATCAGACGTAGTTAAGAATCAGTTTAAGAAGTCCATCCATGGTATCCCAGATAATGGCAGATGAAGATGACCTGGACATCCTTAGGAAGGCCGCCCTATCTAGTTTGCTCAAAAACAAGTCCGGAACCAGCTCCAGAACGTGTAATTCGAATACGGTGGGTATTGAGTATTAACCTTTCGGTGGCCTTGGTATTTTTCGAAATGTTAGTATATATATTAAATGCTGCATTTTTTTCACAGCTGTTCCATCGGCCAACCACAAACACAAACATCATTTCTATTATACCTGTAACTGAAGATCCTGAAGTTCATTCTGCAGTACCTACTTCAGATGAAGCAGTAGAGGAGTATGTTGAAGATGAAGAAGGAGACGAGTATGTTGTGATAGGTAAAGATAACAATGGAAGCCTCTTTTATCGAGTAATGTGACACTCAAGGATTAATTATTATGTTTTGACAGAAGAGGGTGATGATGATAACGATGACGAGGTGGACGAAATCATTGAGGAAGTGATTGATGACGATGATGACGAAGATGAAATGGAGACAGAAGAAGTCTTGGATTCTGGAGAAGAAGAAGAGCGAACAAGTAACAAGAGTGATGAAGAAGTCATCACTGAAGAAGTTGAACAAGATGATGATGATGCCTTGAGCTTCGCCAGCAACGATGCCTTTATGGAAGAAGTTTTTCAAGCACTAGAAACTGAGGAACAGGACCAAACGGAAAACTCCAAATGCTTCAGAAAACTAGAAAATAAGCTTCAAAAGAAAACAGTTGATAGTCGAAGACGTTCTCGGTCAAGGTCTATATCGCCAAATAGACGACGATCAACTAGTCCTAGTAGGAGAAAATCTCCACTATCTAGAAAACGCGCTAATCGACCATCAGATGCAAAGTACCAAAGTGAACGTGTTCGACCGTCAGGGTCCCGTCGAAATGATACCACATCAAAGTCTCGGCGTGATGCTTCTCCGAGAAGAAGACGGGTGTCCCGAAGCCGCTCAAGATCTCCTTCGAGCAAGGACGGACCAAGACGGAGAGAAGCTACGCCGCCGAAAAAATCCCGCAGAGACTTATCTCCCGGTCAACAAAAGTCTTTGCGGGTTGATAATGGTCAAAATCGTAAAAACAACAGCGTTGGAGGCACTCGAGAGGGTAGATCAAACAAACTGTCACGTTTACAACGGGATAAAGGATATGGTGGTTCTCAATCACCAAAAGGATCTCCTAAAGTAGCAGTGAGGCATTCTTCAGATAGTCCGACTCCAGGAGAAACAGAACCGAGAAGTCATCGTGACCGTAAGTCACTAGATGCTGGTGGCAGTAAACGGGGCAAATCAAATCGCAAGAGGTCATCCAGTCCTTCAGAGTCAAAAAGCAAAGACGAACGTGATGTGAGCAAGCGATCCGTAGAAGATAAATTGATGGAGTCTCGTCGTGCCAAATTTGAGCAGAATAAGACTGTTGTTCTCGGCTCAAATTCGAAGAAAATCAAACTTCATATAGAATCTTCTCCGGAACAAGATCCTGAGCCCGTTTGCAAAATCAACTCCAAGGATATTCTGGAAGTCGAGCAACAAGCAGCTTCTAACCGAGGAGAAGGCCAAGAAGATTTACGGACAAAATTACTTCAAAAGAGGGCAACGGCATCAACTAGAATTTTCACATCCGCTCTGAAATCAACTTTAGTTGTCGCCGCGGATGCTGCGAAAAAGAACCCTGCAAATTCTAAAAAGCCGGAATCGAATAGAGCTGAAGGAGGCATCAAGGGACGCAAAGGCAGACGTTTACCATCTCAAGCGCAGAACATGGATGACTCTTCTCGAAAGAACAAACGTAAGGTTTCGTTAATTAGATGAAAGAAAACTATAGTTTTACAAACTGTTAATAGACTGATATTTGCTCTTCATACCAACATCACTAATGTTGCATAACGTGGCTAGTTTAGGGTACCTACATTACATGATTCACATTATCTTGGTACTTTGTTATTGCTTTCATGGTGAAAGCCTAGAGAGTTGTCATTACTTGGACAAATTCATGCATCTTGCTATTATTGTTATTTTGACTTTGTGATACTATTGTCAAATCCGAAGAACTTCTTTACAGAGTTCTGTTTTTGCGTTACTGTAGAGCTACGAAGTCCGCTGAAATCGCTTTCACAAATGGATACAAACGAATAGGGTCGCAACCTATAAGAGTTATATGTAATATAGATTATTTAGATAGTCACGATAGTGAATTTAGATCATAGATGTTGCTACAGTTTTGAGATCATACAGTTAATCATGCCCATCGTCTTTGGTTTGGAGGTTTTTGTGATCGTTTCGACGAAGAATCACGTTTTTGATTTTGACTTCATTTTGCAAGAATTAAAGTAAAGAAGACTGGCGGAGTGCGTAAAAATCCGATTTCTTACTTCATTCGTTGATATTTTTACGATAGCATTCAAGAAAACTAATGTCCGTGAAACTATCTGAAGTTCACAAAGCTTGATGAAAATCTTGAGCATTTGGGCAACGAAGAATATCAAACATTTCAGGCTGTCCGAATCTAACTTTTAATCAACTGTAAGTAAATACCGGTTTGCAAAATTCATGGCCTATACTTCTGAATGAATAATTTAACAACGCATACCATCCCTGACGTGGTATTATTCTGCAAGAGGTAGCGCTAATTGTACACTATGAAAGTAGTATGTACTACCATTTACATACTATATTTACATCAAAAACAGACTGAGTTGGCCTACTCATTCATACAACGAAGAAACATTGGTTTGTGGTAGGAAAACATTCGTTCTCTTAAAATTAGAAATTCATACAGTTGTCTCCTGCGACCACCACACTAATACCCAATTTAAAGTAACATCTCATAGCGAATCACTTGGTGCCACTGATTAATGCAGCATCACCACGGCTTTGATCACACTACGTTTATC
>JAQGBJ010000686.1:0-34456 GCA_034698345.1 Sphaeridia pumilis | reverse complement strand
GCAGTCTCACATTGATGATCTTGACTTACCTCCAGCTATTAGAGATTATTTACTCTACAAGTAAGTTTACTCACGTACTAAATACTCGTGTTTATCACATGGAAAACTTTCAGTTTGTGCTACTACTTTTGTTGGAGGCTAATGTGAGCATTTTACGTTTTAGGGACAGACGGTAACGTTATGGTTACAAGATTGGCCTCGACTAATTCTACCAACCACAATATCCTATCGTCGAAAAGCTTCAAATTGTATGTTTTGCAAGATAACCGGTCGCAAAATTTAGTTTTAGCTACATGAATTTTGTTATAACGAACTTCGATGAATGTACTGTCAGCATAGCTCATACGATTTAGGTTAACCCCGTGAAACGTTTTCTGTGTAAATGGTGCAGCGTTTTGTTCTCGTTCGCAAAATTGCCCGGGGAAAGTTTCAGTCTGTCCCGGTTCAAGCTATTTAATTAGTACTGTATCATGTTTTATATACAACACGAGACTATAGCGCATAGATTCCAAGGTTCTGTGTATACTTGAGAGTAGGAAGCTGAAACTCCTTATAGCGTAAGGGAAAATCTCCAAGGTATACACGTCAAATCAAATTTGCGTGATAATAGTTAGCAGGTTT
Organism: Sphaeridia pumilis; assembly: GCA_034698345.1. Taxonomy (NCBI): domain Eukaryota; kingdom Metazoa; phylum Arthropoda; class Collembola; order Symphypleona; family Sminthurididae; genus Sphaeridia; species Sphaeridia pumilis. The sequence goes on along the minus strand of JAQGBJ010000686.1, from coordinate 33,835 downwards.
CGAATCCCTGTGTCCCTTAGGTGAAAAAGTAGTAGTTTCCGTCCCGGTACTTCCATGGAGTATGAACTAGTACACAGCAAGTCATTTCTTATGGCTGTATAAACAAAAAGAAGCTATAGGCTTTGTAGAATTGTCTTTTTGCGACCAACAATTGAAAGCTTTTTCTATGCTACGAGATACTGCAATTCACCATCTATCAGTTTTCGGAGGTTTAGACGAAAGATCTGTCGATTCCCTATGAATAGGGACTTTTGAAGCTATCCTGTATTTATATCTCCCCAACTCTGTAAATTTCGCTACTCAAGACGATCACAAGTATGGAACGAGTTTTATTTTGTACAAATTGTAACTTGTTTTGTAAACTGAGTGTGCAAGTGTGTTGTCAGACAAGGTCTAATGACCGATGCAAAGATGATCATCATCTTGTTCAATACTGTGTAGAAATTCGGGTATATATACTGCCGAAAGCACATGCGAATGGTGCAGCTATGATGATAATGTAGCAATTAATCACCTCTCTCTCTCTCTTCGTATCAATGTACTACTATAAGATCTGCTTTCTTCTCTCACTCTGTAAATCTCAGTTTCATTAATTGCTATAATTTGTAATCTTGTTAAACTTTCCTCAAACTTGTGTTATTATCGCACACGGTTCTCTTTACTGCCTCCTTCTCAGCTCAGCAATGCATTAGTCACCTACAAATTGTATTCTAAGAATGATTTATACTTTAAAGCTACCTACTGGCTGATGTATCGCGAGAAGCCGTTGTGAGCGTCATTTGTCTCAAGTCTCAAGACTCTTAAGGACTGTTTGTACAAGTTGCTTATTATACTGATATATTTTGGCAGGGGTAACCGATCCTAATTAATTGGAAACATGAGCTTGGATGTCGTTATGTTATGTAATATGTACTGCTGCCGTGATGGTTCCAACCAACAGACGCTCGCCCGTGTACGGTCCTGTTGTAAACAACTTGTTTATGTTTGTACCAACATTTAACAACGGAAAAGTTATATAGGTTATCAAATAGTCATTGTCGTAAGACTGCTGTAATTCTTTCAGTTATTTGAGTCTTAAAATAACCATAGTACGCAGATCTCAAAGTTGACAATAGTTTTGTGCTGTACACACGGGTCGTCTGTTGTTGGTCGGTCGCGCACCTTCTCCTTCCTCTGAATATCTTGTAATCCCGCTTTTGTTAAAGTACTATGAGAGGGGTCTTGTTTTCCACAACGAACCATATGCTTTTGATTTTCATTATTATTATGTAATGCTACTACACATGTAATACCATGATGAGCTGCCGCAACAGCTATATAGAATTTGCAATGCTACTTAAAATGAGAAGAATTGTTAAAAAAGAGAAAGACGACAAGTAACCAAACACTCGCAAGAAACCAGAAACGAAGAAACCCGTTGTTCGAATCGGATAAGTTGTAAACTCTAATACGTATCTATTGTCTAGTAGAGGGATTAATGATGAATTCAATCGTGTATTTTATGCTATTGTAAAAAGAATAGTCTCGATTAATTGCGTGTGCAAGATGTAATAAGAAGGCATCGTCTTGTTTGTTTATCGACTGTGGTATAACTTTTTCTGTCTTTTACTATAATGTGTGTATGTTAGAACCACCAAGTGTGTGAAAGTTCGCAAGATGAAGTATGATCAACAACAACTGTTAGCCATTAAGCTTCTGAATATGCCTAAATATAAGATTCGTCGTCGTGTAATTTGTAATGATTTTCATATGTACAACAGCATTAAATTGTTGGCTTGATAAGTATAAAACTTACAGGAGCTTCATGTTTTTGGTGTAGTCACATCCTGACAAGTTGACAACATGTCCCATAACTTACTCAGTCAGCGCTCAGCGCGCATTTGACACAGCCCACAAAAATACACGCGCGCTTCATTAACAGTGGTATAGCGCAGCGCGAAATAGGTCGGGAAGAGTGAGCTGAACGATGCATTATGTTCGATGGGGGAATGTGGATTGTTATTGTTGCATGCATTCCATTGTGGGCAAATTGATGTTCGAACGATGCGATGTTGGTTTAGAGTTGGAGCGTCAAAAGAGGGAAGTAATTACTTTGGGCGCTGCTGGGTGTTTTGGCATATTTATATATTCGGCAGGTGGAAGAGAAACGATTTTGGGCATTTTGGCGTCAGTGGTGAACCAAGCGTGAGGCTGAATAATAATAGTATTCCTGTGGACGCGAACTTCTATATTGCAACTATTGACTGTTTACTGGAGTTGTTGAGAATCGATTGCTGGACTCGAAGTTTATGTGTACGTGTTTTTAGGGTGATTCGGAGGATTTGAAATAGTTTCTTTGGAAAAGTGAACGATTCAAAAGTGTAGGAGAAATATAGAAAGCGATGACTCCATCCTGATCACTGTACTTCAGTTTCAGTTGGATGTCGTCAGCCGACAAAGCGGGAAGGCCGTTGAAGCTTGATCACTGAAGAACGAGATAGCGGATTGCAGCAGGTGCAAAAAATCTAAAATCTCAGCGGTGATTCATTGCAGATTAATTCAAGCAAAGCTTTAAAACCGTTCAATCAACAGGTGAGAGAGGGCGTAAAGACGGCTTCAATGTCGTTGATTGACTTTATAGGCATTTTGGGGTTGTGAGATGATAAGATGAATTCAGCGGTATAGAGTAGATGAGATTACACGTGCTTGATTGCCCAATATTCGCGAATTTGAGGACGTCAAAAGTGAAGCTACTACATATGTACTACGACTGAATCGACAAGTAGCACAAGTAAACACAGACGACAAGTGGAAATAGTTTACCAACACCTGCGGTGTGTCAAGTTGGTCATGGTATAATTGTAGCCCAAGAGTGAAAACAGCATACCCGAAATGGAAAACGCCGGCTTCGAAATGGGCGCCGTCGAAGACCAGGAGACTTCAAAGGACACGAAACTTCAAGTTGCTGAACCCAAAGCCCCGGATGTGGACGCAGAAGGCTACGAAGACCTGGACGACGGGGATGGAGGCAACGTGCTCGGCAAAGGTGTCTTGTTCTGCCGATCCTTTCTCGTAAAACTGGTGACTTCGAACAAGCGGATGGCCAAGATACTCTTTCTTGCTGCATTGGCCATAGCGTACAACGCGTACTTGATCGGAGCCATTTGGTACAACACGGATAAAATCGGTCACATGGAGTACTGCAACGATGTCGGCTTCCTGATCATTGTTACGGCGATTGTGTACTGGTGTTTCCTCTACTACTTTTTCATCAAAAAGTTTTTGGGCAAAAAGATTGTCAAGGCGCTAGCGCCCTTACACAAGAAACTGTCGAGTTCCAGGTGGACCGGACTGGGCTTTGGGGCTGCGGCGCTAGTGGCCATTGTGGCGTATATCGCCATCGATGCCAAGGGGAATACTCAAAGGTATATTAGTGCCGTGGGCATTGTTGTGATTGTGCTCTTTCTAACGTTGGTTTCCAAGCATCCTGGAAGGATCATTTGGTCTCAGGTCTTTTGGGGCTTGGGACTTCAGTTTTGCATGGGGTTGATTATTCTAAGATGGCCGACAGGAAATAAAATCTTTGACTGTATCAGCAAAAAGGTACGTGTCAAGCTTTCAGTTTCAATTCTTTTTTCTCAGACGTTTTACAGTTTTCCAGAGGGTACTGTATAATTTTTCAGGTTTCCGGCTTTCTGGACTATACTAATGCAGGGTCCATTTTCGTTTACGGATATTTGACTGAAGATCGTGTGATTGGAGGCGAAGTGCTTCCGAGAGTGTTCGCTTTTGGTGTAAGTTTCAGTTTGAAAAATTCAAGTTTCAATGGTTCTCAGCGTTGGTTTAACAATAAAAAATTGTGTTGCTTTTATAGGCTTTGTCAATCATATTCTTCTTTGGGTTCACCATTGCGCTGCTTTATCATATCGGAGCCATGATGTGGGTCATTTCCAAGCTTGGATGGTTTCTTCAGGTATTTGAAATGAGCTGAATTGTTAAAGCTAACTAAACATACAGTTTTGAGTAATTGGAGTTTCTCTGTAGATCACCATTGGAACGACAGCGGCAGAGTCCATGAATGCTGCAGCCAATATTTTCATTGGACAGGTGACAAAAAGGCCATTATTTTTCTCGCTTATATCGATCCATAGAACTAATAGTAAACTTCTTCTGTGATTGTGATTATAGACAGAAGCTCCAATTTTGATCAAACCTTTCTTGGGCGTCATGACCAAATCCGAATTGCATGCTGTTATGACCGGAGGTTTTGCTACTATTGCAGGTTAGCAAAGTGCTTCAAATTTTTCAAAGTTATCATTTACTGTACTAAGGGCTGGAACAACTGTTGGATTTTGTATAGGTTCTGTTTTGGGCGCTTACATTGCTTTTGGGATCGACCCGGTGTACCTTCTGTCAGCGTCTATTATGGCGGCCCCAGCTGCTCTCGCCATGTCCAAATTGGTATACCCAGAGACCAAAAAGTCTAGGACGACTGCAGAGCAGCTCAAATCCATATCTTTGAGGTATTATGTGTTTTGAAACAACTTGAAGACTTGAAACGTTTGAAACTGATTGATATACCGATTGCAGGACTACGGACGGAAATGCATTGGACGCTGCTTCTCAAGGAGCCTCACAAGGTGTCATGTTGATCGGTAATATAATAGCCAACTTGGTCGCTTTCGTAGCATTTGTCGCATTCATCAACGCTACAATGGCCTGGTTCGGGAGCCTTGTCGGTTTTAATGAACTGAGTTTCGATGTAAGAGCCAACATGACCTACCACTACGTGGAACTTGGAATATCCAAACAAACTATGACTATTTCAGTGGCTCCTGTCGAAAATTTTCATCCCTTTCGCATATATTTTGGGAGTTGATTCAGAAGAAACTCAAGATGTGGCCTTGCTGTTTGGTCTAAAAACTGCTGTCAATGAGTTTGTTGCTTATGAAAAGCTGACGCAAATGAAGCATTTGTCGGTAAGTTCCTATCAATTTCTAGAAACGGCAAACCTGATGGTGCAACTGGATAACTGGATTTGATTTACAGCCTCGAAGCACAGCAATCGCCACTTACGCCCTTTGCAGTTTTGCAAACTTCAGTTCGATCGGAATCCAACTGGGAGGTCTTGGCTTCATGGCACCTCAGCGGCGGAAGGAGTTGGCGAGCATTGTTTGGTAAGGTTGTCAATTGTCAACATATACATAAATTGGGTACTTGCTGAAAAGGCATATCATTAGCATCGAACTTAATCATCATCATTCCATCAAGGTTCGCATTCATTGCCGGAACAGCCTGTGGACTTTTGAACGCTTGCATCGCTGGAGTCTTGCTGGATCTGCCTGGCTATGGTGAACAAATGGCTGCACTTGCACTTCAGAACGGAACTATCGCCGCAACCATTCTGTGATCCGTCCGCCCGAGAGACTTTGCAAGTCCTGTAAAGTCAAAAGATGTGATTTTTAGTATTTCGAAGCCTACGTATAGAGCGGAAGTAATACATAAGAAGATATGTGTCGATGGAAACTTCTCTGGTCCACTGAACGTCTGAAAAAAGCTCATAGTGATTAATACACATTCTTACGGCTTCATATCAAAACAATTTAGCTACTTACTACACGTTACTGACGTTCCAACAACAATATATACAAGAATAGGTTTACTTGAATAAGCTACAATATTTATTCAAACTTAAACGAACCAGCTGTGAATGAATAATAATAAAGTTGGCAGAAGCCATTGCCAAAGTCACAAGGATATGATGGCCAACTGATGAAGAATGAACACTTGTGTATAAAAACCCCTATGGACATTGATTATATACTTTTTGAAAATAACCTAGTAAGGAACAATCGTGAAGCTTCTTCGAGCCCTTTTTTCAATATAGCAAACAACATTTTGGTGGAGGAGTTATGAGAGAAAACTTTCGGTACAAACCTGCTGGGAGAATCGGAACCTGATCATAATCATGACTGACTGAGTAGAAAAAGGCTTTTATGTGTAGACTGTTCTAGACGATTGTATGAAATCACTGGTATTAAAATCGCTCTTCTACTATCGAATCAACTACACGCCGCATGAGTTCTACGCTACTCCTGTGATTTGCTGCGATATCAGTTCAGCAACTCTCTTCCGTTTGTACCTTTTGGCCTCAAGCTCTAACATACGTAGGAAATTGATTTTGGTTTGTTCAGGTCCGGCGATCTTCGTGAGTTCGGTGAGAAAGAAGTCCATACCTGAAAAGCCAGAAAGATAAAATAATGTGTTTTCAAGACTTGTAAATATGTAGGTTCATAGCTAACGCAGTACAACTTACGAAATCTCGGTCGCTGTATTTCTTTGCAAAGCTCCTTCTTAAGGTCAAGATTCACTTGTCGTATCTTCTCTTCGCTCAGCTTAGGTTCTCTACTACTCTTGGTCTTCTTCGACTTGATTTTGTCCTTTTTGATCTTCTTAGATTTTTTGACTACTCCATCTACGACCTCTTCAGACTTGGAACTAAGGCGTCTCTTGGGCGACGACGATTTATTTTCTGAACTTTTAACTTTTGCAGATAGTGTGGCAGATACGAATCCATCTGGCTCGGCCTTGGGTTTCGGCGATGGTAACGGTGACTTGTTTTCAGATGCCTTCTTTTCAGGATTCTTGTTTTGTACGAAAGCTTTCTTCCAAATGTCTGTAACGGCAGACGGTTTAGAGTTTGGTACACTGCTATTACTAACACTTGAGGAAACAGCTAAAACTTCGGTTCCATTCACTTTAGCGGCGGTTGGTTCAGCAGCTGGAACTGGAACAGGGGCAGGTTCCAATTTGATGGTGGGGAATGGAGCTGGAGGAACTGGTAGTGTTGGTGATAGCGGTTGCTGGTCACCATTTGTACCATTGACTTTTTCAGTTGGCAGTTTATCTGTATCGGCAGTGGTAACAAGTGGGGGGATGGGGAGCGGCAGGTCTATCTTAGTAGATTCTGGTAGGATTGGGATTGATTCTGGCTTCAGTTTGTTTTGTAGTTGTGTAATAAAGTCATTCTCGTTTCCAATATCAGGCAGTTCTTCTTCTTCTTCATTATCGTCTTTTACAGGCTCTTGGAAGTCTTCGTCGTTCCAGAATTCGTCGTAATCGTCTTCTGAGGCTACAGGCGAATGTTCTGGAGTTGATCCCGGACTTGCAGCAGGAGATGAGGTGGTAGAAGATGATCTAGATCTGAACGACTCGTCATCAGAACTATAAACATCAACCTCAGTTCCGTCTGCGGTCAATACTTTTCTTGCTTTTCTAGGAATATATTGATAATCTATAGGAATAGGACCACGTTTCCTTTTTAAGCCGCGTTGCTGATACGATTGCCCGGTAGTGACTATTTGGTTTTGGGATGCTTCAGTAAGCGCTTGCTTCTTGGACTGTTTGTTTCCTTGGATGAGGTCTATATCTGCTTCATCGATCATTAACCGTTTGTCTACTTTGAATGGGTTACCAAACATGTGCTGTCGAACTGGCGCTGCTTCTATTTCACGTAACGGTGTGGGCTGGCGCTTGATGTATTCTTGATAAAGACCCATTTGACTGATTGGTACCGAATGCACGTTGTCTGTGGAAGTTAAGCATCGACGTTAGTTACAAGGATTATGGACGCCGATCAGTAGTACCCAACATCTTGCAATATAATATGCACTTACCTTGGTTCAGGTCAGAACTAGGAGAAGGACGTAGAAAATGAGCCTTGAGTTTAGCCAAATGCTCTAAAAGCTGATGCCTTGGAACATCGTATGGATTCTTGTAGCTAGTCATTATAGGTTTACGCAATTCATTTGCTTTGGCTCTGTTTCCAACTTCATTACACGTTCTTTCGTACTCCACTTTGGCAGTGGTCTTCAATTTCTTCAAATAAGTTAATACTGAATAGCTCAAGTAAGTCTCTTCCTGTATGTTGGTTGCTAAGACAGTTGCATTCATCTTCATTAGCGCTCGCTTCAACGGACCAGCATAATAACCAGGCATAGTTGATAGGTACAGTCCGAACTGGTTCCGCCACTCATTTGTTGGCCTCAAACGATAGATTCTGAACAATTCATCCAGCAATGGTAATAATACTGGATAATTATGTGGCATTACAAAGAGATTCACAGAAGTCAAGTTGCCAGAAGCCTTCAGGTACCCGAAAGGTTGGATTTGGCCAGATTTTGAACTGTTTGACACATAGCACTGCAAATGAAACAACAAAAACATTAGATTGGCGGCTTTCAACATTCGCCGAATGGTACCATTCTTGACCTTGACATACCTGCCAACAAACAGCCGGTTGTTTTCGTGCCAGGATAAACTGGGTCAACGGACTAGGTTCCAACTCGTATTTATCAAACGGAAAGTTTTCCACTACCATAGGCTCTTGTGCAACACAAGTAAACTTAACATGGGGGTGCGAGGTCCGTGGCGGTAACGTGGGCATGTTGGGATCCGGAAAGAAGGATTCTGGAATTGGCCAGAAACCCCCAGCATAGCCTTTCTGATTGGTTCGCGGGACGTAGATCATCTTGTGACTATTGTGCCAAGACAGCTTCATGTTGATCCCATCCAGGTCATCCTCGTCAGACTCTATTAATGAGACGTTAATTGAATTCCTTCTCTACGAACTTTGAACAACAATGGCTTAGATTCGATAAGCAAAAACTCACTTTCAGCAGAACACACTGGTATAGGATCAGGTCCAACCTTTTCAAAATGTAGCACGACCCCCGCCTGAACCTTTTGCACCAAAGAATCTATACATTGCAACATCATTCGATGACTCGTTATACAGTACGACCTTCCACCCGTCACTTCGCACATGGCATCAATCGGTGAATGGTCCGAAGGCACCAAACCAGTCTCTCGTTCATTCAGCGGCTGACCGCTCATTCGAAGCACCAAACTGAATAGCCTCTGGTCCCATCTGAAGGGTTCCCGGGTCAGTTCATAGCCAGGGCTCGATCCATGGATTTTCAGCTAAAATCAAGAACCAGAAAATTAGCCCTATTATCAAGACACCTTTCAACTTGACTATTACATGTATGAACCCACTGATTTCTCACCTCTTCCTGAACACCTGAATTGCTACTCAACTTCCCACCATCTGTGATCGCAATAATCACAGAAGGCTCCAGGTAAAAAGGACTTCTGCCTTGTCCATAGGTGTCGATCCCATGCTGCATTCTGTGAAACCACATTCACCCTAGTTAGCTCTCATTCTCTACAAACTCTTGTTCATATAGCATCATCTTACCGGTTAACATTCAAAACATCAAAAGTATGCCTCAAAGCGTTCCCCAACGTCGTCAGTCCATTCGCTTGCAGATTCTTGAGTTCAGTCATAAAAGTGTTCAGATTCTCCTTCCATCCCGCCTTTATATTTAATGGCGGTTCTTCAAACGTCAACAACATGTATCGGTCCTGTCGACTCTCTGGTGATCGTTGTCGAACCTGTATCAGAACACATGGTTAGTTTATAATCAACATCTCCATTTAATCCTTCGCTCTTGATCATCAACAACTACTCCCCATCATACCTTGACAAACGTTTCAACAGCACTTTTGGCGACATCCAACAACGACGGTCGTCCTCCCAGGAACACCTTCTGGTTCATGGACGCCGACGTATCCAACAAAAACACTATGATCGTCATGTTGGCGTCTAGTATTTACTTCATCTGCAATCATGTCAATAATCATCCATTAGTTCAATTCTCACATAATCAGCCTTCCTCGCGTTCTTCAAAACATCATCAACCGCCTTACACTAGATCTTTAGAACCCATCAACTCCAATCCTTGAAACTGTCATCTATTCTTAGATCCCTAGCTAGCAATCTATATTTACTATCGCTTTCTTCTATCTATCAGCTGTTTACTATCAGTTCAAGATGCTTCTTTCAACACTTGTTTACTTCATTTCACTTCTTCCTTCTTCAGTCTTGATTCTCTTTATACCTTTTCAGACCAGTCAAAACTCATTGACTTCTTGCGTAACATTGGACTTTTCAAAACCCAATCTTGTCCAATTTCCGGTCTCAACCGCCTTCGTTTTCTATTTTCTCCCATTGAAATATTAACATTCGTTTCCCAAATCACACGTTCAAACCCCTGTCTCATTGGCTTTTCATAAAAAATCATCAGTCATCAAAACCTCACCTTTAAAACCCTCCATTAATTAAGGAGACTTAATTAATTAACCCAAAATTCTGCAGGATACAACGGGCTCTTTCTCACCCCGACCAACGTAATAAACATGTGCTTCCCTGTACCGCGTATGCACTGTTGCAGTTTACACAGGCTTGATATAAAACTGTAACTGTCATAGCCGGCTATACACATATCTGTGGGAGAACCAAGAGATATAATGCACACTTACTATGTATTTCAATGATGACAAGTTGCTCCTGCTCTTCTTCAATGGTATTGATGGACAGCAACACACGCAATGGCAGAGCAACGCAATTTCAGTATGCACGCTCATGTATTTTAACGCACGGACGAGCATCAGCCTCCTCAACGATGTGTACTGCTCAAAGGCCAAACTACGACTACTCGGGGCGGACCGTGGCTGGGGAACGAGGAGCGATAAACACCGTTCATTTATGTGTAACGTACATACTGCGGGGTTGAGAGTGGGCTTAATGTTTGTGTGGGAGCTGTGACGGTGAGGAGGCGAAGAAAACACGCAAGTAGCTTATGGTGAGGGGACACAGGGAAAGGGTATTTTGGGATTGACCTGGTAAAGAGATGACGAGTATTGCTCTTGGTCCGGTTAAGAGGGACAACAAGGTTACAGTAAATATACCGAGAGGTGACAGCTTAAAAGGACCAAGAGAGGAGGAGAAGCAGGGAAGGAGAGAGCGGAAAATACGTTGTGTTCAATGCTGTGAGATGCGTCGCTTGCTGTTGTGTGTGCATCTGCAACGACCCCTCGAGGACAGTCGGTGAATTTCAAGTTGTTGGTGACAAGCCGAAGGAGGTATTTTCCAAAAACTTGCGGTTTGAAAATATAAGCAAGCGTATTTAAGTGTTGTTTACATTTTGAATAGGTGCAAAAGTTAAAGGATTTTTCAACAAAATTCAAGTTTTAAGTGTCGAGTGACTGGATGGTGATGTAGGGCATAGAAAGTTGGAGAGATTGGGATGATTAAAGGCTAAAGATTACACTTTAAAAGGTGAGTAATTGCAATAATAACAGTTCTTCAGTAAATACTTAAGTACGTTGACGGAGTTTGGAGTTGAAAACGGGTGTGAAAGATTGATCAAGCTCCGTACATTGAGGGCGAAGGTTGACTGTGTTAAAAGTAATAGTATCCAGTTTATATTGCATGGGATCGACGGAATGAAAAATTGGCAAACTGTTGGATTTGTATTTACTTGAGATGTTTTTTCTAGATGTCATCATCTGGAAACATGCCGCCACCAGCCCCCATGGGGCCACCTCAAGTTCCACCGCAAATGGTCCCTCCTTCGCAGCAAATGATGCCTGGTAGCATGAATCCTCCGCCGCCACAAGGGATGCCTGGTGGAGGTCCTGGGTCAATGGCGCCTCCGTCTGGTCCTCCTGCACCGGGTCAGGTCATGGGTCCGCCACCTACACAACATCATGGTGGCCCGCCGCTGCCTCAGCAAGGGTCATATCCGCCACCTCATCATATGCAAGGATATCCGCCTCAGCCGGGCCAGCAGCCGATGCACCATGGACAGCCTCCACAGCAACCTGTAAGACCAGCAAGAGATTTGCAACTAAAACCATTATAGAAATTGGGCGGAAGTGTTTGCAATAATGAAATTATTTGATGGATAGGGAGCTGGACCTACAGATTCGTTACATAGGGCTATTAACCAAATGGAAGAGAAGGGAATGCAAGATGACCCGAGATACTCGCAGTTGTTGGCCATGAGAGCTAGAAGTAGTGGGATGGGAGGTCCGGGAGGAATGCCACCTGGAGGGCATCCGATGGATCCTAATATGCAGCCAAGACAGGTGAGAAAGTTGTTGGTACTGTTAGTTTGTTGAAGATTCGAAAAATGAGAAGATTAACATTTTGTTGGACAATTTCAGCCGTACCCGTCACCACAGCAACCTGGAGGACCACCATCAGATCCTAACAAACCTTCGGCGTTTTCGCAGCTGCAGTTATCGCAACTCAAAGCCCAGATCATGGCATACAGATACCTGGCACGAAATCAACCTTTGAATCCGTCAATAATGTCAGCATTGAAAGGCCAGAGAACGGATGGTCCGTTGGTACCACCAGCTGGACCTTATCCACAGAGAGCGCAACAGCCTGGAATGCCTGGTCATTTACAACAACCAATGCCAATGCAACAACGACCACCAGCGCCTGGTCATCCTGCTGGAGCTATTCCACTTGGGACTACTGGCGTACAACCCCCGCAAGTAAATGGTCCTTCCATGCCTCCAGTTCAGCCTCCCGTTGGAAGTCCTATGGGTCCTCCAGCAGTACCTGGACAGCAACCAGGTGTACCGCCTAGTCAAGCACTTGTACCTAGGCCACCAGCTCCAGGTCAGCCCGGTCAACCGGTTCCTGCCACTCAAGGTGGCCAGCAAGCACCTGGTGCTCAGCAACAAGGCCCATCAAACCAGAAGCAGAACAAGCTTACTCCTGTTGCTAAACCGACTGGTATAGATCCTGTTGCAATTCTTCAGGAGCGAGAAAACAGGTAAGATCGAACTATGTCTGAACTAATTCAACATCTGAATTTGATTATAGCAGATGTTGTCATCATTGGTAAATGCTGATGAATGCTTCTGTATAATTCCAGGTTGAATAGCAGAATAATTTTGAGGCTACAGTGCTTGTCAAAGCTGCCTACCACGATGGCTGAGGACATTAAACGGAAAGCTCAAATTGAGCTTCGTGCATTGAGACTCTTGAATTTTCAGCGTCAACTGCGACAAGAGGTAAGATTAGTCCTTCAAAATTAGGAAGCTCATGTAGCTTAAACTGTGGCTAAATTGATTTTTTTGTTCAGGTGGTTGCCTGCATGAGGCGTGACTCCACTCTGGAAACTAGTCTTCAAATTAAGGCTTACAAGCGCACCAAGAGACAAGGTCTTCGAGAGGCTCGAGCTACTGAGAAGTTGGAGAAGCAACAGAAACTTGAGGCAGAGCGTCGTCGTAGGCAGAAGCACCAAGAATTCCTGCAGTCTGTGCTGCAACATGGCAAAGATCTTCGAGAATACCACAAGAATAACCAACTCAAGATTCAGCGTCTGAATAAATCAATTATTCTGCATCATGCCAATGCTGAGCGGGAAGCTAAGAAAGAGCAAGAAAGGATCGAGAAAGAGCGTATGCGTCGTCTTATGGCTGAAGACGAAGAAGGATACAGGAAGCTTATTGATGAAAAGAAAGACAAGCGGTTGGCATTCCTTCTCAGTCAAACCGACGACTACATTGCTAACCTCACGGACATGGTGAAGCAGCATAAACAAGAACAACGGAGAAAGGCGCGGGAGCAAAGGAAGAAGAAAAGGAAGGGCGATACGGATATGGGTGAAGGCGAAATGTCAAAAGGCGGAGCAGCCGGTGCGAATGAATCTCAGCAACAGTCGGAAGATACTCGGGTAAAGGTCATCGAGGTGTCAACTGGCAAGATCCTAGCTGGAGAAGAAGCTCCATTGGCGTCTCATCTTCAATCTTGGCTCGAGGCTCACCCAGGGTGGGAAGCAGCTCCCAAAGGTGAAGACAACGAAGACGATGAAGGTTCAGAGGGAGAGGACTCCGAAGATGAGGAAGCTAAGCAAGGAGCGCCGGAGCCATCCACTTCTGGTACCGGTGAACCCATCGCTGATGCTGAAACTGTTCCTACTGAGAAGGTGGTGGAAGTTATCCACAAGGCTAAAGCAGAAGACGACGAATACAAGCAGTCTGGCGAACAAAGTTACTATGGAATTGCTCACACAATTAATGAAACTGTCACCGAGCAAGCTCACATTATGGTCAACGGAAAACTGAAGGAATACCAGATCAAAGGACTAGAATGGTTGATTTCCCTTTACAACAACAACTTGAACGGAATACTTGCTGATGAAATGGGTCTGGGTAAAACTATTCAAACAATAGCTCTTGTGACATATTTGATGGAGCGGAAGAAAAACTTTGGACCATTCCTCGTCATAGTTCCGCTGTCCACACTGTCCAACTGGGTTCTTGAGTTCGAGAAGTGGGCTCCAACTGTGAACGTGGTGGCTTACAAAGGATCTCCAGTTGTTCGCCGGACGGTTCAGAACTCCATGCGTGCGACAAAATTCAACGTCCTTCTAACCACCTACGAATACATTATCAAGGACAAGGCCGTGTTGGCCAAGATTCGCTGGAAATTCATGATTATCGATGAAGGACATCGTATGAAGAACCATCATTGCAAGTTGACTCAAATAATCAACTCCTTCTACCAAACAACTCATCGTCTGTTGCTTACTGGAACCCCGCTTCAGAACAAGTTACCAGAACTTTGGGCATTGCTCAACTTTCTGTTACCATCCATCTTCAAATCTTGTTCAACTTTTGAACAATGGTTCAATGCACCTTTTGCTACAACTGGAGAAAAGGTCGAACTAAACGAAGAAGAAACTATTCTCATTATCCGTCGTTTACACAAGGTCCTGCGTCCTTTCTTACTCCGGCGTCTCAAGAAGGAAGTCGAGTCTCAGCTTCCGGACAAGGTGGAATATATTGTTAAGTGTGACATGTCGGGACTTCAGCGTGTTCTCTATAGGCACATGGCTCAACGTGGTGTTCTCCTCACGGATGGATCCGAAAAGGGAAAACAAGGCAAGGGCGGGTCCAAGGCTCTTATGAACACAATCATGCAGCTGAGAAAAATGTGCAATCATCCCTTCATGTTCCCTCACATAGAAGACATTTATACTGAAAACCTAAACACAGATATTATTCGTGCCTCTGGAAAATTCGAGTTGCTGGACAGGGTATTGCCGAAGTTGAAAGCTACTGGTCATCGAGTATTGATGTTCTGTCAAATGACTCAGCTCATGGTCATCATGGAGGACTATATGAATCACCGAGATTTTAAATATCTCAGATTGGACGGAACAACCAAGTCTGAAGACCGAGGTGATCTACTCAAGAAGTTCAACGATCCTAACTCGGAATATTTCATTTTCGTTCTCAGCACCAGAGCTGGTGGTCTGGGTTTGAATTTGCAAACGGCTGATACTGTCATAATCTTCGACTCTGACTGGAACCCCCATCAAGATTTACAGGCACAAGATCGAGCTCATCGCATTGGTCAGAAGAATGAAGTCCGGGTACTTCGTCTCATGACAGTCAATTCCGTGGAAGAACGTATTCTTGCTGCTGCTAGATATAAGTTGAACATGGACGAAAAAGTTATACAGGCCGGTATGTTTGACCAGAAGTCAACTGGAGCTGACCGACGGCAATTCTTGCAAACTATTTTGCATCAAGATGAAGCTGATGATGAGGAAGAAAATGAAGTTCCCGACGATGAAACTGTGAATCAGATGTTGGCTCGAAACGAGAACGAGTTCGAAATATTCCAGAAGATGGATGCTGACCGCAGAAAGGAAGATGAAGAAACGGGGGCGAAACCGCGATTGATGGACGAGACAGAACTCCCTGAATGGCTTTTAAGAGAGGATGAAGAGGTAAGTCGGATTATAAAACCGAGTGCAAATGTGAAACTGGAACTAATATTATTCGTGTTTACAGGGTGCTGAAAGTAGATGGGATGAAGATGATGACGACAAATCAGCATGGGGTCGTGGCGGTCGTCAACGCAGAGAAGTGGACTACAGCGACAGCCTTACCGATAAAGAATGGCTCAAGGCAATCGGAGCTATGGATGAAGAGGGCAACGAAGTTGAAGAAGATGAAATCGATGACGGCAGCCGAAAAGGAGGTAAAAGAGGCCCCCGAAGTAAGAGCAAGAAGCGTAGCAGAGAAGATGACGATGACGAAGGAAGACGCAGAAGAAAGGGCGAGAGCGCTGACAAAGCGATGGAGAAAGCCAAACTGCTGATGAAGAGGATCTTAGACGTTATTATCAGTTACACTGACGCGTATGTACATAAACTTCAGTATTATTTAAAAGTACTGAAACATACGTTAATTATCACGTATTATAATTACAGGGAAGGTCGCCAGCTCAGCGAGCCGTTCTACAAGTTACCATCACGGCGAGAATTGCCAGACTACTATGAGGTGATAAAAAAGCCCTTGGATATCAAGAAAATCTTGAACAAAATTGAGGACAGCAAGGTATGCGTTGCTTAGTATTTCTTATAGAACACCTTCAGTAGCATCTAATTTCCAATTAAAATAACGTTTGATTGCATTCAACAGTACACCGAAGTAGAGGAACTTGAGAAAGACTTTATGCAGCTTTGCAAAAACGCCCAGACCTACAACGAAGAAAATTCCTTGATCTTTGAAGATTCTGTAGTCCTCCAGACTGTCTTTGCAGAAGCTCGTCAAAAATGCGAAGCGGAAGCTGCCGCTAAGGAAAAGGAAGAAATGGAAGAAGAGGCCAAGGGTAGGCAATTAAGTGTTTCGTGTACGTCCACGCTTTTGTCACGTTTTGTTTTGCTGCTAACTGCTTTTTGGTAACAACTGCACGAGACTGTGCCGCTTTCTTTCTGCTTCTTTATGCTCGCACACGTTACCGCCTACATGTCAATTATAATCATTTTCTCGACATAATAGCTAATCATTAATCCCCAACTTGCAGTAATACCCCTTGAGGAAGACGACGAGGAGGGATCTGACGAGGAACAAGCCCTGAAAATGCGCATCAAGATAAAGAAAAACAAAAATGGCGCATCTACCAGCACCGCGTCCATGACCCCGTCAGACGCATCTCGACCCAAGCGGAAAAGGATGAAGCGATACGTCAGTGACGAAGAGGACGATGGAGAAGAAGATGTATAATATTTGTGAAATTTTTAATTGTTGTTAAGTGGTCTGGTGTAAGTGTATGCTGTTTTATTTTATTTTTCTCGGTTGTTTTAATTTTGCGCACGAAAGCACGTGTTATCCGTGACGTATGATCCGGATGCATGAACTTCAACACCTATTGCAAAGTGCTCATATTAACTAATCAAGCTTCGTATTTGATCTTTCAGCAGGAAGACAATGTTAGTGAAAATCCTGGCTCATCTCGTAGTTCATCAAGAATGTCCTCTCCGGCACCCGGAGGTCCTCGTCGTAGCACTCGGTGACAAAGCTCGTCATAGAGTCTTCATTCGAAGGCCTAGACTGCATTGTATAGATTTTTGTTCAAATTGTATTTCTTGTTGAAACTAGAAATATGTACATGTTCTTCAATGTAACATTGCTGTACTGTATACATCGTAAGGATTAAGGTGACCTCTCTGGCGAATTTGGTTTTGAATATTGTTTATATTGTAGTTAGTAGCATTTACTAGACTTTTGGTAATGGTGTTTAGTTGTATCTTGACTGTTTGCAGTTTTTACCTGTACATGTGTAAACTTCAAACCAGAATGTTAAATGCATACTATACTTACGCCACTTGAGTATAAGTACGTAATAGCTGTGCTACTTTTCGTGAATGGCTGAATCTGCAAAGTTTATTATTAGGTTCTGAAACAGGTTTTTATCTTGATATAAATGGACATATGTTTAGATCAGATCAAGGTTTTGTATTAATGCATCAGTCAACAAGGATAATCTTTCGATCGAAAGTCTTTACCAGACTAGCCTCCTTCTTAAGTTGAAATGTACCGATCTTTCACGTGTTAATTCGCTGCTGCAAGTCTGTCAGTCAGATGGTTATGAGGTTCATTCCCGAGTACGTTTGTAGTCTAATTATTCCCACGTGCAACCAGTTTTGTGTTACAACCTTCTACAATACGCTTCAACACGGGTTTCTATCAAGTATCTTTTGATCCAAGTCTTGACTTCCGACAAGCGTGAAAAATGAACGACTCAGTTTTCTAGCCACAACTTTCCTCAACTTGTCTTCAATGAAAGACTTCACGTGTAGTGGTCGTGGTGCAATGCTGTAATGGTGTGGTTCTCTGTCTCGGAAGAAACACAATGCCTTTGTGTTCAAGCTTGTTATGCAAGGACTGCAGGTAATTGACGCCTTGTGGCAAATTGTTGATTCGTTTCTGCGTTATGCCTGCTACTTGACACTCGTTTTGTAATTCACACCTAAGGTCCAATGCTCGTGTTGAAAATAGCCTAGGCATCAAATTATAAGATTTTTGGACACCATAAAGCAGAAACAAAGCTATTAACACCCTAAAACAAGGTTCATAAAAATGTGGCTAAAAAGGTGCTAGTTAGAAGATGCAAGCCTTTCAGGTTTTTCCATTACGCTATTTCCGTGTCTCATATCCATTCAACAAGTCTGATTTCGTTCCAGCGTGCGGCACGCTTTAATGATTCGTTTGCAGAATTCAAAAGACCAATTAGCAATCCGAAGTATGAACCAAGCCAATATTCTGACGCCAATCATCTGAACAAAGCAATTCTCTAATACGAAATCTATTCTCTCATTCAGCCAAGACAAGCTCAGGAATCAGGAAGCAAATTGCACACAGGTTTTCAAAATGAGTTCCGTTAAAAAGCAACAGAAAAACCGATTGGAAGTCATAATCGAAAGTGGTCGTAGAGGCTCTGCGGCGTTGATCAATACAATTCGGCGGGGGTCGCTTCCGAGGCAAGTTGTGCTGCTGGCTTTTGCGACCATTCAGGAGTCTTTTTAAAGTTGAATTTTCTGGAATTTAATGGCTCGCCTGTCTTGACTCTAGCTGGGCTGGAGGACCTCCAAGCAATCTGGAACGTAATGACAGCGACATAATCAGTGACATTGAAGTCTACACCGATGATCCCTTGGATAGCCATTTTGATGACGAAACTCCTCCACCATTGAGAGTTCCCATGATTCAGCTCAATGGCGACAGTGGAGGACTTCAGAATCAGAAACCTGAGGCGGAAGGGATGCCCTTGGTCATGGAAAGCCAAAACCAGCGGCCAATCAAAATCAATCGACACCAGCGCTACAGCCCTTCTGAAGATAAACGAGAAGCGGTAAAATTGGCCAAAGTCCGGGGAAAGTAAGTGAATATCCGGAAGTACAATTCCTGAAATTGGTAGTTCTGAAGTCCAAATTTAACAGTGTCAACATGGGTCTCATCCTTTCGGCGCTCTATGCGAAGCTTCTGGTGGTAATGGGAATTGCCTTTCCGCTTTCCGAGGTCATTTCGACGTATATTCCTCAGAAATATTATGATGTAAGCTTCCTGAGATTACAGTTTCAAAATCTGCAAAGGACATTATCGCTTACAGCAAACCTTTCGATTCCAGGGCTTTTACTTATATCTATATTGCGGAAGTATGCTGTTCATGTTGGGTATTTTCGGTGCTGTGATCAAACGAAAAGTTCAGAGGTCAACCAGAGGTCTTGTTGAGCGTGAGTCCTTGAATTCATAGATTATCAGGGCTTTTCAAACTGTAGATATTGTACATGTTTCAGGGGTAAGTACTTTCAAGTTCAAGCCGAAAATGTCCAATTCCACTGACTCAGGAGTAGCTCCTGATGTAGTCTCTGGCGAAGACGACGGTCATCAGAGTAACGAAGAGAACGAAGAAGAAGTCCATAAGAAATACAAGCATTCGCTATCGGAGCGGCGTCTTCGACGCCGCGCCGAGCGACACAACTTCGGCTCCTTCTACTTGAGAATGGGCGCTATGGGTAAGTGCTGCAGTTCGGGCTGGAGACTTGAACAAGTACGGATTGTGTGACTTGGTCTTTGCAGCATTTGGAACGGGTTCGGTTATCTACTCGGGCTTGGAGTTCGGTCAATACTTTGAGCTGGACGAAAACACCAAGTGCCACAACTACATGGTCGCCCTGACCCCACTCGCCCGGATGACTTTCACGTTCATGCAGATGTACTTTATATTCCTCAACTCGCAAATGGCAGTTGGAAAAACGAGTCTCACTGTCCAATTCGGCCTCATGCATATGATAGGCACCAACCTCTGCGTCTGGCTCAACATTCTTGTCGAAGAAACCAAGCATGAAATCCTTCATTTTTATGAACCCACCAACGGTACAGTGAGTCTGAACAAACACCATGGAAGCAGTAGTGGCCATTATCCAAGCGCTTCGGGCCATTCGGCGCTGGTACAACAACAACAACATGGACTGTCTTCCGGCGAAGACCTTGAAACCTTCAATGGAACTGAACCTCCGCATCATCATATAGTTCGCCGCGGACTCAAGTCCATGTACGACTGTCGCCGAAGTAACATCATGGGATCCTTGGTGGATAACGCGAGTCCGTTTCTGTTTCCTTGTACCATTGAGTATTCGTTGATTTGTGCTGCCGTTTGTTATGTCATGTGGAAGAGTACTGCAAAGCGGAGGGTTGCGAGGTTGAGTCGGTACATCAAAAATACTGCTTTGGAGGTAAGAAATACACTTTTTCATAATCGAAGGAGAAGAACCTCATATACGTTTCTTTTGGTTTAGGCGACGCACTTCAACCGCTCCCACCACCAATACACCGTCGACTGCTCCAGCGCCAACAAAGGTCTATTTCTCGGCATCTTCGTTCTCGTCATCACAATAATGAGTCTTATCATCCATCTGGTTCTCAAGACGCAACCCGATTACGTCGAAGTGGCCATCCTTGAAGTCAACATCATTGAGAGCGTCGTCTACATTTCAACCTCTGCAGCAGTCCTCCTGGGCCTATTTCAAGTTCGAGAACTTCGCTACGATTCAACGAAAAACTTGGAACTGGACAGCATTCTTCTGATTGTTGCTCAGAGTGGATCCATGATTTACTGCGTCTTTACAATTGTCGGAGGCCAGTTTGTCGCCGAAACGACAAACAAATTGGTTCTGCTCAACGCCATTGCTTCCCTCATCCAGATACTTTTGCAGACCATTTTCATCATCGATTCGTCCAAGCGGGTTCCAGCGACGAGGGAGCAGATCAAGCGAAAACCAGGTAAAATCTTAAAATCTAAAAACGTACTTTTAATGCCAGTTGTAGATTCTAATTGATATTTTCAAAAGGTCGAGAAGTTGTCACCTTCCTTCTGGTTTGCAACCTGGCAATGTGGTTGATAAACACATTGGAGAATTCCCGAGGCGATAGTCATCCGGTTCAGCTGCAGTTTTATGGAATCTGGGCATGGACAATCATAACAGGTGTGTGTTCTCGAAAACGACTTGAAATTCAAATCTCCCGGCAAAAACTTGATGACTTTTTGAAACTAGATATCTCAATGCCCCTGGCCATCTTCTACCGCTTCCATTCGACAGTCTGTCTTTGTGAAGTCTGGAAAAAGGCGTACAAACTTCCTCATTCTGGAAGTCGATCCAGTGGTACTGCTTTGCGTACTTTGATGTAACAAAGTTTATACAAACGTAAAAAAACTACTGGTTCCGCAAGAAAAAGTTACTGATTGCTCGTCTGTTGTAATAAATTATATATAGCTCAATCATTCCGTGACTTTCAATTTCATCCTTGTGGGGCTGTTTGAAGTACATATATTCTGTGAGTAAGTCAAGTTGCATAACAGCAAGTGACATAACGACATAAATAGTTGACGCTGCGCTCCACGGTCAATTTTCCATTATGATGACAATCCTCTTAAGATGCACATTCAAGTAGCGTCTGACGCTTATTACAAGCGCGCCCTATTGCACTGAACCTGAACCCATATCGCGCTAATCGCATACGCTCCAAATATACATTCTTCAAGCGCCTCATTTCTTCTTCACGCTTTAACGAATTCAATAAGGCCATTGTTGTCGCCTGCCATATATTTACGTTTCAACTACATTAGGAAGTCTATGGGGTTATCAAAAGGCTCTATGGCTTCCGAGAATACATCAACGTCATGTTCTGATCTCATAATTTCTGTAATCTCCCTTTTACTCCCTTTCGGTGGCCCCTCAAGTCTCAAAATTACGATACACTATGCGCTGCAATGGACTTGAGTTGCCAATTTTACGGATGATTTGATGATCTTGCACAAGTTGTTGCAGCAACGCTTTTCTGAATTCGAATGCATGCACCTTGGTCGAGATTCCTTTTCCTCTCAGGAGCATACGGGCTTGGATACTTTTCAAGTAGTTTCAGCTACTGTGGTTTACTGCAGAGCTTTGCGGAAACAGGCAACAAAGTTTGTACATTTGATTGAACCTCTTCAAGTATTTAAGGACGAGACGATTCTTGATACCGGCATCAGTTCAGTCTCACTCCTCAACCTAGCAACAACAACAAGGATCAAATAACACAATATGGCAAAGCTAGCACTAATGGTAAGTTGAAGGCTTGAAAGTGTTTTACCTGAAATATTGAATGTTGTTTCAAAAATTTCTTTGCAGCTCTTCACCGCCATGGTGGTGGTTATCTGTGTTGAAGCTGGTGGTCACTACGGCGGAGGTGGTGGTGGTGGTGGATACGGTCATAAAGGAGGATATGGCGGTGGTGGTAAGTTTCAATCTTGTACCTGAGATACAAAACAATTAGCAATACTTAACTATGGTTCTAAACCTATAGGTGGAGGACATGGCAAGGGATACGGCGGTGGCGGCGGTGGACACGGACACAAGGGATATGGAGGAGGCGGCGGAGGCGGAGGTTACGGACACAAAAAGGGATATGGCGGAGGTGGTCATGGTGGTGGCGGCGGAGGATACGGACACAAGAAAGGGTACGGAGGTGGTGGTGGAGGATATGGACATGGTGGCGGTAAGTCAATTAATACTTAAATGAATTGGATAAGATACTTACGGATACATTAATATGCCACTTGAACTTTAGGCGGCGGAGGATACGGAGGAGGTCATAAGGGCTACGGCGGTGGTGGCGGCGGAGGCGGATATGGAGGAGGTCATAAGGGCTATGGAGGTAAGCTCATTTCGTCGGATCTAGAAGAAGACACATAAGGTTTAGAAGTATTACTTTAGATCCGAATACTATAAAAATGTTTGATTATCTCAGGTGGCGGAGGAGGATACGGAGGAGGTCACAAGGGATACGGCGGCGGCGGAGGCGGATATGGAGGAGGAGGTCATGGCCACGGAGGTTACGGCGGAAAGTAAACTGTGCTAACTGGGAACTGTGTCAGTGACCAACTCTTTGTAGAACTATTCGTAGACGTCTAACTAGTTGTATGAAACTCCCCTGCTTACGACAAGATCTTTTGTTATCCTAACTAGTCTGTTAACTTTACCAGGACGTTTGTTTCCTGTCCTCCACATTTACTAACTTTAAGGTGTACATGTACATTTCTTATACTTATACTTTGAGCAAGCTTGTTGATCGATCATACAACTTGCATTTGAATGTTCAATTTTATGAAAGGTCTAACTAAACAGGAAATGTTATTAAAAGTTTTTCCAACTATTCCTACGCGTTACTCATAACATTCAGAAACTAGTATCTGCATATTTCGGTGAACAAGCCATAACAAGGATATTAAACAATCAACAAATGACAGCGACAGAAGCAAAGTTCAATAGTATCAAGCAAACAACAACAGAGAAACTCTGGTTAACAAAGTAACATGATCAGTATCGAAGATACTAATTGTTTAAAGCTGCAGAACTTAAGCGCAGTACATTTTTTCATCAGAAGTTGAACTCGAGGCTAAGCCAACAATCTGGGTATTTTCGACCGACGTACCGGCGGAGTTCATCGTAGACAATAATCAGGAATGAAAATGGAAGAGCAGAGAGCCACCATTCAAACCTGTAATTAATACACAAGATTAAGAATACTCATGTATATTCAATCGGTTTTTTCAAACATTAAGATATCTCAAATACCTTAAAGGCTCCAAATCCAGAGAGTACCCAACACCAGGAGAGTAGATCAAGAAACAAGCAATTAATGTTTCGAATATTAGGGCTCCATTCAAAACATGGTTTCTGCAAAAACAGCATAAAGTTTTAACGCCTTGCAGTGATCATTCAGTACTTTTTAATTGCTCGGACTTACTTGAAGCCCTTTGAAAACAGTGACAACCTTCTCGTTTTGCAAATGAGTAGGTTACTCCATTGGGCTACCTGGAAATGCACAGCAAGTTCGTTACGCTACTTGTCATCAACTGGACTAACTTGTCGTTCAGTCAGTTAAACTTACAACAATTCCAACAAAGTAAGCTGTGGAAGAGACGCATTCTAATTGTTTCCGAGATTCAAAAGTCTGAAAAGTGAGTAAACGATCAGCATCACGAATATTAGCACTCAATATGAACTGCAGCAAAGCGGAACTTACCCATTCTTGACCGTAAGAGTCCTCTAGATCGTTGATACCTTCGGAATTCCATCGACTTCGAATGCCGATTAGATCCCATGGAAGAAACCCATTCTGACCCATCACAACCATGTAAGAAAACAAGGCAGCACAAGACTCAATCATTCCGATCTGGATGTAAGCGTATGCCAGAATCCTATTAAACAAAGTTGACTGTTCATCTACTAATATCCTTCAGACGTAACTAAGGTTAGATCAGTACTGTCGATTGCAGACTTACGAAGGAGTAACGAGAGTATCTTCCTCAAGCCTTCTCGGTTCCTTCGCCATCAGATCCTCTTCTGGTTCCTCGTACATGAGCGAAATCGCAGGAACAATGTCAGTTCCTAGATCGATACAAAGTATCCCCAACACACCAAGGGGTAGAGGTATTTCCAGAAACAAAAACATGAAGAAGTGCAGAAGCTCCGCCATATTGTCTGTCAAGATGTAGAAGATACATTTCCTCAGGTACGTGAAAACATGGCGTCCTTCTTCGATCCCAGAGAGTATGGTGGCGTAACTATCGTCTAACAGAATTACATCCGCAGACTCCTTAGGAACGTCTGAGCCTAGCTTGCCTAATGCTATTCCAATATCAGCCTTTGCTAACGCTGGAGAGTCATCGACAGTGTATCCAGTGCACGCAACGATCCATTTCTGCCGTTGACATGCTTCAACAATCAGGAGCTTCTGTTCTGGAGAAGTACGGGCGAACACGACTTCCGTGTGAGAACTAGAAAAACACAAATTCTAAAGTTAATGTCATCCAGTTTTGGAAAGTATTTTTCAAGTCTGTTTAGCTCACCTCATGATGTCGTCCAACTGCTGAGTGTCCATATCGCGCAACTCATCCCCATGAACCACATATGCGTGTTTAGGTAGAGGGAATCCTTGAGATTTCATGCCATGGTGGGCAAAACTTCCTGATTGAAGACTCTTGAGGTAGAACTCGTCAGATATAATTCCAACGGTTTGGGCCATGACCTGAGCTGCAATCGGATGGTCTCCTGTGACCAGCACAGTTCTAATTCCAGCTCGACGACTGATAGCAATGCTTTCAGGAACTTCAGGCCGTATTGGGTCCACGAAGCCTATTAAACCGAGGAATTTGACTTGTGGTGCTCGGGAGGTAAGTTCGCAAAGGTTTTCGCAAGATATTATTTCGCTCGGGTTATCCAGGTTCTCGCACGGGATATAAGCTTGACAGAACCCTAAAAGCAACAAGCAGTCAGTACGCAACAAAATGATGATGATGATGTAAAAAAATTTTGATTTACATACCAACGACGAGTTCGCCCATGTTACACAAGAACGTCATCATGGCTGAAAAGTTGGTCCTCAGTTCCTCAGTGATGACAACTTCTTCACCACTGATGATGGTACTGGTGCAGAGTTCAAAAATTAATTCAGGAGCTCCCTAAGACCAATTTTTACAGAACGCTGCATTTCACAAGACATGACCTTCCATCTTAAAAATATTAAAGTTGAAACTTACTTTAATGACCAGAAGTAAATGCCCGTCAGGAGCAACGCCAGTCAAATCCATATGCAATGTTGCATGATATTTGTTCATGGAGTTGAACAAGATTTCACCAACTTTCTTGTACTTTCTCCGATACATTTCCACGTGGCCAAGAAAAGGTTTGACAAACTTCAGTAAGGCGAAATCAACGGAGGCACCGCAGTATTTGCTTTAAAGGAAATCGTATATGTATGTTTGAAAATAATTCAAATAGTGCAAGACACTTAAACGTTATATGCTCTGCTTTACCTGATGGTCACGTATTCAGTTCCACCGTACTTCCGTTTGGCTGCGTTGCATAATGCAGCTGCTCTAACCAACGCAACAAATCCCTCGCTAGTCAGGTCGTGTTGAGTGGATTTTATCCATTGTTGCAGATATGAATCCTCAGTGTGTGCAAAGTCCCAGCACCAGCCGTCAACCCATAAATGAGAGACGTATTTCACGTTCTGTGTCAGGACAGCGCTCTTTTCGGAAATAATACAGTCAACGCATCCAAGAATGTCCACGGTCCTCAGATTCTTAACAACACAATTCCGGCTTGCCATTTTCTTGGCCGTCAGCGCTAAGCATATAGTGACCGTCGCTGCTAGACCTTCTGGAACATTTGCTACAATAATACCAATTAAGAAGACGGCCGAATCCAAAATGGAACTTCCGAACATGACAGACATGGCGAAAAACACAGCTGCAACCAAGAAGGCCACGTACGACAGGGTTCCCACAAACGCGTGAATCTCTTTCGAAATCGGGCTCTCAGCGTCAGTGTCGTGCAGATGTGTGGCGATCTCAGCAAGACGGCCCATGAATGTTTTGTCGCCAACGCCAATGACTATACCAGTACCGCTTCCTACAGGAAGAAGTCCCTTGATGTAAACTCGTACATTACGTTTACATAAAAAAGTCAAAACTCAAAGCTTACCTTGGACTACAGAAGTTGAGAAAAAACACAAGTTTCTAGATTCGAAAGGGTTTTCACTAGTACATTCAACACTTCGATCTAACGGGGTAGGATCTCCAGTTAGCACAGAAGAATCCACCTGAAAATCACAAATTCTATACTCGCATTGTACAGTATCATCAACCCGGGTGTCGACTCTTTACCTTTAGGCCTTTAGAGCACACGAGCCGTATATCAGCAGGAACCTTGTCTCCAGCCCTTAAGTGAACCAAGTCACCCGCCACAAGCTCCGTAACATCGACATGAACGATCGTTCCTCCTCTCGTTACTTCTGCTAGCTGTGGTACCATCTTCTTGAACGAGTCCTATAGGGAAAAAACCTGATGTTAATGCGTATAAGTTCCAGCACTTCAGGCCACCTTTTGTATCCATACCATGATTTGCTTGCTTTTAAATTCCTGGATATACGATGAAACTGCTGACACCAACACCACTACGAGCAGAATTCCTCCAACGCAAAGCTGGAAAATAAGAGATCAATTTGAATTTTCTAACCTGTGTTACACCAATTCAATTCATAAAAAAAACTTGCACTTACATGTTCTTTGACGCCATCCATTTCATTATGCTCATAATGCATCACAGCAGCAACCAAACACAATCCGAAGCCCACAAACAAGAGCAACGTGAATCCTTCAAACAAATATCCGCAAAACTCTTTCCACTTCTTCCGATAACTTGGAGGGCTAAGGATATTTTCACCATATTTTGACAAGTTCTCCTTCACACCTCGTTGTGTAAGCCCCTGAAATGAATGAAACCCATGTAATCAACGTCATCCGATCCATTTGATTTCCAAACCAGCAATTCCAAACCCTTACCAAGGCAGTATGAGTTCCATAGCGATCGCTTAACGATGTTAACGGAATGATATGATCATCGATGTCCAAATCCCGACGAAGATTACTCCAGCCATTGAAACTCTGGTTGTCGCTTGCTATCCTACTTCTCAAAGTTCTGACTGAGGACCAGACCTCAGGGTTGGCGTCTGTAGTAGCCTGGAATTATAACAACATATAACCTACAGTTAGTATTATTCCATAGTATCTTTTGAAACTTGAGAACATTTCAGATCCTATTCACCTCTGATGGAGGAGAAGCGACTTTTGGTGATCTGCTGGCAGTTAAAACATTCTGACGAGGTGACGCAAAGCTACAGGCGCTGGTGTTGAATCCAGTCTGAAACACAGAGAATCAAACATATTAACCAACCATTTTCACCTTCAAAAATGACCCAGTACCCAAATCAGTCAAAAGAGCAAAAGAGTACTACTTGAAGTCCGTTCCTCCAAATGTCTTTCTGTTTAGCGACAGCAGGACTTGGTGCACTTCTCTATCTTCCCCAAGATTCGCAACTTCCCACTTGAAACAGCCATTACAGGCCCTTACGGATTTCTATCGAAGATGAAAGTTTTCAAGGACCAAGAAGGCACCCAAGGGTCCCTCTGAACAGTATCCCAAAGTTCACCTCCGAAGAACTTTTCACACTGATAAGAATTCAAGTCTAGTTGCCATTTAACAACATTGTGTTCTCAAATCCGAACACAACAAGTCACCCGACACCGAAAACCAGTGGGTTATTAAAACTCGAAGCTGCTTTCCGCTCTTTCGCCTCTTGACCATTTTAAGTAAGTAAGTAAGTAAAATTACGAGTATTACTACTTTTATATCGAAGACTGACCTGAATGGAGCTGTAAGATCTAACGATTCCTCGGATCTGCGGATTGATGCACGTATACGTATTACGACGAACCAGTTGCTTCTTCATGGCTGAATCTTCCTTGGCTTGTACTACTTGAACTATCGCAAATATTACGCAACAAATCAATTAGAAAAGCACATTAACTAACAACTACATTATCAATCAACGAAAGACCCTTCTACAGGGATTCACCTTCGCCTGACTTGTCGACTGCAGGATCCACACAACAAGTTTACACTGTCTGCACGGGTACAGATTTGCCATGCAAGGTAAATCCAATGCAAATCCTCAGATACACAAACATTGCCGTTTCCGATAAGCCCCACAGAGTAATGACACATTGCAATACTTCAAACACAATCACAATCTTAACTTGAATTAATATCTAAACCACAATTAAAAAAGTACTTTAAGGATTCTGTAAGCTCCTATCAAAGTAAGTACACTGGTCAGTATTTTCCATTGCTCATCCGAAGCTGCTTCAGTGCTTCGTTCAAAGACATCCGTGCGATGGCGTCCAAATCATGTTTAGTAACTGCAAAGGAGGACGTGGAAGAAGCTGAAGTGACTGGACCAGGACTTGATAAAGTTTGATTGTAGTTGTAATTAAATGGCTGCATTGGGGACACTTTAAAAACGTTGTTGTTGTTCTGATCGATCGATGATGTACTGGCCGTATCTCTCAAATTGGTTCCTTCTAACGAAAGCCTGTTCTTATGGGGATCAGTACGACGCTTGTAAATTCGAGCTTCTGAAGTGACATTGCCAAAATCTTTTCGATATGAAGTCCTCCATCTTTTAGGTGCTACTAGATCTTCGTCTGAAACATTCTGCTTGAGGTAGTCTGAAGGGTTTGATTGATGTTGGTTGACCCATGGGTAATCTGGTACTCGTCTACGAGGGGTTCTGGAGTTTGGAGGTGTAGGCTGATTTTGAAATGATGAAGTGGAAGAGGGGCTGGAAACTGCACCAGGATGAACAAAACAGTTGTCGATATTCGCTGAAGAGAAAAAGCTTTGAGCCCAAGGAAATTCTGAGCCTTTTCGAGATCTTGGAATAGGTTTTGCTTGGTATAAGGTGGTCATTTTGGGATCAATTTTGAGGTGAACATGAACGGATGTGAAACTACTTTGAAATTTTGAGCAAACGTCGTTGCATTTGAGTAGCTATGGGAATTTTTTGTTGAGGGCGTCGGAAATGTTTTTCCAAAGGACAACGTTCAATGCTCAAGGACCATTGAGCGAAATGCGGCAAATGGGCGCGGGATGTATGATTGCTGCCGACTAAATTTTTGAGATCAGCAGGAACCGATGCATGCCCCTGTTTGTTTACAATTTTGATAAGGTTTTGAAGCCGCAAAAATTTCAGCCGTGTCGCGGCTATAATTGTTGTAAATATATTTATATATTCGGCTCGAGCCAGTCAGTGATGGAGCAAATAATGTGGATTTAAGCCATCTGAAAATACGTTTGAAAAGACTGTTTTTGCCTCTGTTAAAAGGTGAGCTTCAAATTAAGCTAGCGTTTGGTTTAGAAGTTGCCAACCAAAATTTGTATTTATAGTGTAAAAACGATAATTAACTTTTTCAGATGGCGTTCATTTTGAAATCGAACGACAATACGTCTAATCGACCTTCTTTGGTTCCTCCGGGCGGTCAAACGCATCAACCTATGAATGGTGGGCTGAGATTCTGAGAACCGACCCGACTATCTATTATAACTGTGGCTAAATGCTAAATTGTACTTTTCCAGGTCAAGGGGGGCAGAAAGTCTTGCTTCGTCTTGGGAACTTTGGACAATCAACACTCCAGAGTCAGAGTCGTATTGGAAAAAGTGAAGATCAACTATCCGTTTCAGATCCAACACCTTTGATTGAAGCGTCGAGTATTGAAGACGGCGAAGGAGAAAGAAATAATGAAATCAGAGAACCTGGAAGCAACAGATCAGCTACAGTTTGGGATGATTCCGAAGTTACAAATTCTCCAGTTCGTAATGACAACGGTGGTAACCTTGCCGTTTCTGAGGAGTCCCTGGTGGAACCTACTCGTCCCAGATTCGTCTTTGAACAGATTCATAAAGTGAAGCAAGAGCTGATTGAAATCGATGATGCTTCACCACCGCCTCCAAGGAGACGGAGATCATCATTAGAATCCTTGTCCGTATCTTCAGAGTTACCAAACACCCCATCGCCGTTATCCATGACAAGGCCGCTACGTCGGAAACCTAAACCTGCTCAAGCTCATCAAACCTCGGTCCGCCAGCCAGTATTCAGAGCTCGATCAACTTTCAAACCTGAAAGAAAGTATGACAGCAAGATTGGTCACTATTACTCTTGCCCTAAGTGTGATCAAAAGTACGTTTCCGTGGAGTGTGTGCAAGAGCACCTGAGCTCCAATTGTACTGAAACCGGTAAATCAAAAACTTCTTCGAGTGTCAGAAACAGTCCTTCTGTAGCGAATGAATACCCAGTTCAGGCTGCAGATGAACAGTACAAGTTCCAGTGCACGTATCCTGGGTGTACATGGACGAAGCGGTATCGAACGGCTGAGGAGCTTGTCCGGTTCCATATCAATTCGAAACATGCAACAATTCCTGCCAAGAAGAAGAAGTGCCCTCATTGTGGTGTAATGATGGCTAACCTCGCTCGCCATATTCGGTTAGTCCATCCTGAAGAATGCACGCAAGAATCTCAAGACAAAGACTTCAGACCGAATGCTGCTGATGAAAGGCGTCACAGGATTCCGAATCGTACCTCTACTATTGAAACTAGATGGCCTCGTAGGAGAAGGCCTCCGGGAAGCCAAAATAAGGCACAAGAGAAGACTGGTTCTACTGGAGGGGCTGGCTCTGTTGGCACCACTAAAACGTGCATTATGGAGTACAAATGTGCCGTTTGTCCTCAAGCATTTAGTTCTATGCCAGAGTTAGATCAGCACAGCGTTGAACACCGAATCGAAGTAGATAAGCCATATAAATGTGCATTTTGTGAGAAGTCTTTTTTTCTCCGTTCCTATCTTGACGAGCACTTAAGAAGCCATGTTCAGGAATATCCCTACACCTGTAAACAGTGCGATCAATGTTTTAACAAGAAGTCAGATTATGATGATCATTTGAAGAAACATGCAGATGGAACTTTGCAAAAGAATATTGTAGTTGAAGTGATTCTATGATAATTAGATAATATTTTATAATAATTTTGAGCTTGAAACTTTTGGATTTTTTGAAGATGTTAACTTCTGACTTCTGGGAGCATTTGTGTTTCGTATTTTTTGATCGATCGGAGTAGCTACGTAGTTTTTTAGTACGTAGTATTTCACTTCGGACTGATTACCCCTAGCTATTTATTTACATACTATATTTTAGCAGTAGTGCGTTTTTGGACTGTAATGCATTTTTACGTGAGAACCTTGTTGTTACTTTAATGTTTTGTCAGGCGAATATTAAACGACAGCAGATTTTACTTGGAAGTAACGTTTATCTTTTCTTCTCTTGTTTTTT
Organism: Sphaeridia pumilis; assembly: GCA_034698345.1. NCBI lineage: Eukaryota > Metazoa > Arthropoda > Collembola > Symphypleona > Sminthurididae > Sphaeridia > Sphaeridia pumilis. The sequence goes on along the minus strand of JAQGBJ010000686.1, from coordinate 1,862 downwards.
CTGTGAATGTACAACTGCTACAGATTTTCTCGATAAAATAATAATTACAGCAAGCGTATATAAAACTAACTGAAAAGTAATAGAAAAAGCCATTAGTTATAGAAAGGGTTGTATGTGACCCAATGAGCCCTGTCCTGTTTCTGAGCATCCGGATGGCTGGTAAACAAAGACTTGTAGACATCACTTGCTTTAGGGTCCTTTGCCACGGTATAGTTTGCTAAACTCTTTGCAGCACTTGATGCTGATGACGTCGACTTAGCGTTTGACAATGCCTTTTCCGCAAGTCCGTTCGGTACAGACATCAAACGCGACTTTTTGTCAGAAGGACCAGCCTTTAGTGCTTCAACTCTCCTCTTAGCATCCAATTTTGATACTTCTTTCTTCTTGCTGTCGCCGCTGCTGGAGCTGGAAGCAGATTCTTCGCAAGAAACTACCGTTACTGAAGCTACGACATTCTTTTGCTTCTTGCTTTTCTTTTCTGCCCTGGCTTTTTCTCTCCTAGCTTCCATTTTGGAAACAGCCGAGTCCACCTCTTCATCGTCACTTGGATTCAGTAAGATTACGTCTTCACCTGTGTAAGGCTTTTGGCATCTGTAAAAATATCATGTCTGGTAAGCTTACCCGATCAAAAATCTTACTTCTACTAAACTTTACGTACTTGAGACATTCTTGAGGTCCACTGCCATTTCCATTCTTACTAACTTCTTTGATGGCTCTTTCGCTCACGACACAGCCACAAGTCCACATGAAGCAGAAACGGAATAAACCGTTCATCTGTTGGCCTATAGATACACATTGTTCAACAAAATTAGAATTAGAACACTCAAGCGTTTTACACAATTTTTGCCTGTTCAGAGGCCACAAGTTCAAGCCTTACCAGAAACAGGGCAGATCCACTGAGACTTGTTGTCATCCTTGATGTTTGCATCAATGGCATTCGCGTCCCAATCAGGATTTTCAGTGAAGTTGAGCTCTTTCACATCCTTCAAGGTACGCAAATGGGCAACCATTTCTGTCGCCTTGCTTCTGTCCAGCAAAGCTGTAAATAATCATTAATACACAGTTAAATTCTCCAACTAAAGCAGGAAAATCAATTTGCTAGAGCTCTTAAAATCAACGTACTCTCAATAACAGTGTCCTTGTTGTACATTCTGCCCAATTCGCAAGCTACTACAGGGCTCTGAAGTGGTTCCTGAGACGCGGCGCAATGTTTCCAGCGGAATGCAAGTTCAGCTTTTTTGTCTTTCTGTTAACACAAAAAACATAAATACATATTCATCCAATGAACCTTTGCAAAATTACTTCTTCACAAGGACACGACAAATCAAGCTATTCACCTGTTCAGGCTTCTTCTTAGTTTTGACGAGTTCATCCCGTTTGGGAATAGTGCCACCATCGCAACCCATTTTATATTCAATCTGGCAAAACTTTCAAACCAAGTACTTCGAAAATCAGTTTTTCTTCAATCTTAAACCCTTGAATAACACTAACGTTTCAGAATAATTTTCAGTAGTCCACAATTATAAAACTATCAGTTTCAAACTGATGGAACGAACTTTACTACTGCCACCGAGTCAGTACAGAAGAGTGAATGTCGTACAATCGCATCGGCAGCCACAATGCTTTTGTGTACATGTATATACAGTATGTCCGAGATGATTTTGAACTTGTTGCGTAACGCGGTTGCCAAGTGTAACTCGAAAGATGAAGCTCCGCCCCAAATAAACAACGTGGGAAGCGAAAGCTAAATGCATCATTCGCACCATTATTGCGCTAAATCATTGTGATTGTCATCATCATGAAGTGGACACTGCAACAGAAATTTAAAATTTCCTGCTTTTACCAGCAGACAGGGAATTTAT